>CM021106.1:494777314-494840658 GCA_007115665.2 Sequoiadendron giganteum
CTAATATCATTTGCAATTTGGCATAAGGACCTGTAGAGCTGTTAGGTACTATAATCTGTAAAGTGAAGAATTCAGTCAGTTGTCATAGATAGCAAAATGCATGATGGAAACGATATAGGGTGAGGATTGAGATTATTGGATAATATCATACAGTAGCTAAGTCGTTGTGTGCATCTCCATCTCTGATGTGTAGTTCATGTTGCGTTGGTGTTTGATAATGACCAGTAACAATAGCAGCAACTAATCCAATAGGATAGCTATCTTTTGATTCAATCGGCTTTGAGATGGTTGTATCAGGTATTAGTCTACGTTCTTTGCAAACTTTTCAAATGGTTTGCATGGTGGTTTTATTAGTAAACTAGAGACAGTAATCAGCATCTCCTCTGTCATATTTTGATTTTTTTTTAATCACAAAGTTTGTGATTCGGATACTTGTATCAGGTGATAAGTTTGGCAAGAATGTGTCAATCAATCTGTTGTTGATGTTTGCTGTTATTGTCATCTGGCCATAGCTATCGACCAAATCAAGATGAAGAATTGGTACTTTTGGCTGGGATGGAGGGTTGTTGGTAGTAGCAAGGCCATAGATGACCAGGACATCACCTTCGAATGCTACAGCCGATTGTTTTGTACAAATATCAAGTATGCTTGATGGTTGAACGGGTTCTGTCTTCATCTTGCAAATTGCAATAGCAACAACCATGGAAATAGAATGAGCAAGTGACACTAGTAAAAATGAAGTTACATATGGCATAAATGTTTTAAAATACTTGCCTCTTTTGTTGTTGGCTGTGACTTGATCGAGGAGCATCACTTTGAGGGGTGGCTATATGAATGTGTGACAAGTGTTACAAGGCATTGCTAGTAAACATAAATGTCAAATGCATATTTTTATTTCAGGCAAAAAAAATATCAAGGACATGAGTATGTATTTTCTGTGCACTAAGAAATGTTTTAATATACTTGCCTTTTTTGTTCTTGGTGGCTGGTTGAGGAGGTAGTATTATTCGCAGAGGTGTCTACATCACTGAGCAACAAGTGTTAGTAGGCATAGCTAATCAGCATAGTGTCAAATGAATAGTTCTAATGCAGGTTCCATGGTCTGAAAATGTAATAGAATACTTGCCTCTCTTGTTCTTGATTCTTGTTCGAGCAAGCAACATCATTGTCAGAGGTGCCTACATCACTGAGGGAAGTGTTAATAGGTATTGCTAGTGAGGATTAATGTGAAATCCATAATTCTAATATAAGGGAAAAGGATATTAAGAATGTGAGTACATATTTTCATCCATCTTTCGCTTGTTCGATGGAAGGTTTTCTGCCAGCATTGAATGATCCATGTTATGCTATCTAGCAAATGGAATTCTTGTTTTTTAAATGCTCCTAGAGTGCATGCAATAGTAGGTTTGTCCAATGTATGAAACAAAATTATTTGAAGGTCAGTCCTAAGTTAGAATGTCTCATGTAAAAGAACACTTGAGAGACATATGACTTTGTGCATGTAAACAAGTGATAATCAACAAAGCGATGAAATAAGAGATGAGATATTGATTTTTAGTATTTTCAGTAGAATTGCTTACAAATAATCGAGATTCAACACCCAACTTGCTTTGCACGGGTCTATCTTCTCACAGTTGAATGTTATTGCACTATGGATAAGTGCCTGAATGTTGATTATGTTATCAGTTTTCACTATCAAATTTCATTCAGATGAGGGCTGCAAAAGGAATGGGGTGCAATAGAGAAGAAACCCTTGTCAAGATGGTGTTTCCAAAGAATCCGTTACCAAGAAGCTTCTACTCAATGGAAATTTCTTCCAACTCTACTTTTGAATTTCATTTGATTGATATTAAATCTTAAGTAAAAATGAATTGACTATAATTGACAATAAGCTACAAAAGTACAAAATACATGACACTCACTTTCCTAGGCAGCTTGAGTTTATGCAAATCTATACCAGAATCATTGGCACTACTTTCTAAATGGAGCATATTTTGACTACAACTGCAAGTGAAGACATATTGCAAAGTGATCTGTCCAATATGTATCTAGTATAACAAAGTTGACATGAGCAGTTTCGATGTTGCATACCCAAATGTGGTCCAATAGACTCCCTGCATGTGTTGTTGGCTTGTCAACAAGTAATGACAGTTTGTGTTGTTGCATAAATCCAAGGAGGAGTGCTTGTGTTTTTGTAATTTGGAGCATGTCAATGTTGAAGTCGCCAACAATAATGAATTTGGAGATGGGTGGCAATGAACTCAGAATGTTTTCTATTAGACTGAATAGATCATGAATGTGTGTGTTCAGTGTCAAGTAAAAATTTGTGATGCGTATAGTTGTACCTAGATGCAATAGGTCAACTGTTATTGATTCTATATTCTTTTTTCCAAATGTTTGTGTGTTTTTTATTGAAACTGTTCTCTTGCAACATGTTAATAGACCATGAATACAAAATGCAGTATAGCAATTGTATTTTTCGTCAAGGAAATTAACATGGTCAAGAACATTGTGTCTTGTTTCCTGGAAACAAAGGATGGTTGATTGCAGTAAGTCATGGTCATGTGCTATTTCATGGGTATGCAATGCAAAGCTACGTGTATTCAAAGAGCATATGCTGAAGTGGCTTGAACAAATAGATGCAAGACTGTGTTGCAGCTTCCATTGTACGGACGTCGTGAGGCGTTGCATTTTATCATTTACTTTTTTGAAACTTTGAAATTTTGTTCTTGTAATTTGTGCATGATGTACAATGACTCGATACTCCTCACATGTGATAGAGCAGTGTAGACAAGACCATGTTGGTAGACTTTGTAGGGATCAAAAGCAAGTGCGTCCATTGTGAGACCTTGTGACCTATGAATAGTTCGTGCACAAGCAAGCTGCAAAGGGAATTGTGCTCTTGTGACTATTTTTGCTCCTGTTCTGATTTTTCTAATGATTCTTGTTACTGGTGTCCACGAAGAAAAAATACAATTTGTATATAGATTTTTCATTTTTTGACGACGCGATTTTCCAACAATGGGGTCATTGAATTGAATCCAAACAATGTCCTCTTGGCTAGCTGTGTACGTTTTAAAAATGCCATCTGCACCATTGATGAGTCCATCTTGTGTATCAAGGTTACCAGCAATCAATTCAACTAGAATGTCTTGTTTAAGGAAAATTTTAGCAGGCAAAGATGATTTGTTTGGTTGAAATTGGATGCTATCAATGGCTGTATCTTGTTTGTCCACTGCTTCTAGAACATAAAGCTTTGTGGGTAGGCAGTCTAGCATTTTTTTGTTGTGCTCATCAACTGCAGAGTTTCTATGAAACAAGTATGGAAACTGTGGATCATTAGGAGGTGTCTTCCAGCACATTGCATTTAAATAGCTAATGTCTTGATTGGTTTGTTGAGCGGTTCTAGCACGATTAAGTACGGAAATGAAATGTTGATCTGTTTGTCTAATTACAGTGCACAATTCAAAACATTTCACATTGTTGGTCCAGAATGTGTATGGCATTCTCTCTTTCTCTATTGTTGGTTCTTCGAATATCCAAGCATCGCATATAGGTTGTGCTTGGTAAAAGTCTCCATAGAATATGATGTCTATATCACCAAATGGTCTTGTTGGTGTGTGTTTGATTTGAAGAAGTCTTTTGTCAATGTTGTAAAGCATTTTTGAGCCAATCAATGAGACTTCATCAATAAGTAGAATTTGCAATTGCTCAAATTTTTTGCTTAAGATGTCAGCTGTGTTTGAATCTAGGGGCAACATTTTTGAGGAGTTGCATGGTAGATGGAAGATTGAATGTGCAGTGGTGCCACCTACGTTGAATGCTGCTTTACCTGTTGTAGCAACGACAATGCCTTTTGGTTTGAGCGGGTTGCTATCCAAGTTCTTATCGTAGAATTAGGTCATTGCTTCAAAAATGGCTTTTGCTGTGAAGGTTTTTCCGGTGCCGGCTCCACTTGTCAAGAACAAGTACAAAGGTTTGTTGGGCGCTAGTCTTTTTGTCATCAGCACATCCTTTAGTATTGATTGTTGTTCTTTATTCAATTGTCTATGCAAATTGAAGTATTCCTTGTTGCTTAGAAGGAATGGATGTGGTATTTCTCAGAACATTTGTTTGGTAATCAAATCTGTGACCTTTGTATTTTTCATATGGTATAGGTCACTCATAATGTCGTATTTTTCTATGTCATTTTGTAGTTTGTTTTTATCAATTTCATTTGCAATGTCAATTGCTGGTTGCATATCACTGTCAACTCTTGTAGCAGCTTCATCAATGTCACCCCATGTAGGAGCAATTTGTGCAGTGAACATTTTTTCAATTCTTGCAATTTCTAATTTTCTAGCATTGAATACTGCACTCCATGTCCGATATCCAAGAAGCAACGTTTGCTCACTAGTTCTGAAAGGAACATACAACATAAGTTTCTCCCTGCAATAATTCTCAGGGTCAATGTGTGGATTGTATCTTACATAGCGAATGATTTGTGGAGTTGCTCTTTTTTGGAGCCTTGTTGAGTTCCCTGAATAGAAAGCGATGTATTCAGCTAGTGACAATTTGTCAAGAGCTTTTGGTCGATGTATGTATTTTTCTATTGCAGATGTACACATGATATTCTCAGAATCATCCTGCTCATTTGCTAATTGTTTAGGGCTTTTTAACATGAAGATTCTATTTTCTAGTGGTGCAGTATTGATCAAGACTGTTTTCCTTGAGCATCTACGTAATGGCAAAGAGAGAACAATATGAGCAGCTTGACGAGTAGAAATTTCTTGGTAGTTTAACAAAGCATTGCCAAGTTTTCGTATGAACTGTATCTTTCCATCATAAGCATGCATTGTTGGCGCAATTGCCGAAATGCAAGAGACAATGTTTTATCTTGTTTCGTCATATATGAACTACAGTAAGATGCAGTAGCATATGCATCTAAAATAAATTGTGTGTCTGTATTTGCATACCATAGGCTTGGTACTTTTTTTGCAAAGGAATTTATCCAAATATCAGCTGGCTGTCTTTTTAGCATGACAATCTTGCGTGTTAAAGTTGATCGCAGCATTGCAATGTAATCAATCTCATTCAGTTGCAATTCGTCCAAGAAATTTTGGAACAAGACATCTTTTGTGTAGTGTTTGTTTTCCAATTCGTTGAAAACAATTCTTGCTCTGTCTTTGATTGCAGGATGGGGCATGGACATTGGTTCTAGTATTGTTGTTTTTCCCATCGGAGGCAACGGGAAACTAAATCTGCAAGCTAATTTTCTGTATTTTCTGCAAGTCTTTGTATGATGGTGTGTTTGCATTTTGGCGAGATTTGTATCAAGTAGTGATGAGTCACAAGAAATGTACTTGTCAATAAAGATTTCTATTTCAATATTTGAGCAATTGCCATAAATAGGTGCATTTTCTATCCATAGCAAGAAATGGACATGTTCATTGCCTCAGTTTTGGAATTCTGTGACAAAAGAATAGTTGGTGACTTGGCCAAAAAGGTCATGGTTTTTTAGCATCATTTTTCGAAATGCATTTATTCTATGATTGAAGTACTGGCTGCAAAGCACTGGGTTCTTTCTGATTTCAAAGTCTAGGTTCCTATCCTCTATAGTTTCATTATAATTGTTTTGTTGTTGAATAGATATTTGTTGTAAAGCTTTGCACAATGGCTCCCACAAGTGCTCAGCACTTGTCAATGTTACAAAAAATGTTGGAGGTCCCAGCTGTCTTATCATTGCAAATATGTTTTTTTTTGTGTTTTCTAGGTAGTCTGGTGAGGTGCGGATGCTTTTTAAAGTTCTATAACCTAATGGAGATCTTAATATTTTTTCCAAAGTAGCCGGATTGCACACATCTTTTGCAACTTTTTACCTTTTAATTCAGCTTTTCTTATGCAAACCCATGCTAGTGAAGATACTTGGCGAATAATTATTTTGATAGCTTTGAAGAAAATATTTGTTATGTGTGTTGCTAAGTCATTGTCTTTATGCATAAGCTCCCATTTTGCTATCTTTTGGTATGTCAAGTTTTTAGTAACGTCGGTTGGGCGAGCTGAACCGTAAAACAAAGTTGGGAAGTTCATTTCCTCTGCGTATGTGTCTTGGAAAATGCCAAGAGGCTTAAACCCCTCTGATGGTGCAATTTCAATGATGGTTGTGTCAAGGTCTTTGACTGAATGCGCATCATTGAACCAATGTACAACTGATTCTATTATGGGTTCTTGATCATCATCGGATGTGTCATTGTCAATACTTGGTTCTATTTCAGGCTCTATATGCAATTTTGTTATTTTCTTTGCGAATTGCTTTTCCCAGTCTTTACTTATGGAGATGTTTTGTTATTTGTACAGTGTTGTTCTTGACAATATTGTTAAAGCATTCATGACAACAGTTGGTCTAATATTTCCTTGCACATAGGCATTCTCATACTGCAATTTTCATTTCAGCCTAACTGCAACTGTTGTATTTTCATTGAGTTGTCTCAGCAATGCCTGTTGCACTTTGTCAAAATCTACTGGAACATTAATGATTGTGCCAAGGAGCCCATATTGTGCTCGCCTATATCCTAGTTGTCTGATTTGTGAGAAAGCAATGCGCAAAGACACCAACTTTTCTTCGAGTGACATTAAGGACTGAACGACATCTATTGGTGCATTGCATCTTATGCTCCAAGGTGTAGCAAAAGAGGGGAGCTTTGCATCCAAAATAGATTTTTTACATTGTTTACAAATACATTGTCCGACTGCGAATGTTTTTTGATTTGTTTCAATAGGAAGCAAAGAGAAAGCTTGAGCAAGTGCATGATCAACCGTGTGAATGTTTTCTTGGAAATAAAGCATATGGCAAAGATAGCATGGTTGTGTAGGTGTGTCATTTATGCTTTACAAATATGTGTTAATGGATTTTTGTATTGTGCTGGCTCTTGTAGATATGTGTTTTTTAATTGTTGCTTGATTGCTACTGATTGTGTTCCGAAGTACAAAAGGTGTAGACAATCTACATTTGAGATTTGACATTTGCGAGGCATGATGCTTTCCTGTTACCCGTATCTGATTTTTAAGAGAATGCAATGATTGCTAGTGTAGCAAGTTTGAGTTGCTACTACATAGTTGTTTTTGATCTGGCATATGCACAGGGCATTGTGTATGTGGACTTCAGATTTCCTTTTTCAAAGAATACAATGATTGTTGTTGGATTGCATTTGCACCTGTGTTGGAGGACTGTTTTTGACCTGTGATGTTGGCAGTAGCTAGCAGGGAAGTGGAAGTTGTTGTTCGTGCAATATCTGCATGTGACTTTTTTGCAGTATGCATATAAGATTTTAGAGAATGCAATGTCTTATGTGATGCTAATTTTGTCTATGTGTTTGGTGCGAAGACCTTTGGCAAAGAAATGTTTGCTTTAAGACAGTGCGTTGTCTGTTTACATGACAATGTTTTGCTTATATTTTTTGTAAAATTATCAGGTTCTAAAGATCTGCATGTTTGGTTTGCAACATTTTTAGTAGCCAGTTGCTGATTTGGCATGCTCATTTGTTGTTCACCTATGCCAACTGAATCGTGAATATGCATGTCATGAGCCAATTGGTGTTTTTGCTGAAGCGGTTCGTAATGATGATGATCTGGGTTGGTTTGAAAGCAAATCAAATTAAAGCTCTTTTTGGGCTGTTTGCAATTAGTGTATGTTTTTAATCTAAGCGATTGAGTTGCTTGCCATATGTGTATTGTTGCATTGAATATGTACGAGAACCATAGTATGCAGAATTCAGTTCCCTCAAGGCCACTCTGTATGTATGGTATTTCGATGTTGGAAACTAATGATTGCAATTGCAATAGATGACTGTCATTTGCTATAGCAAGTTGTCCAGATGATTTGAAGCATGCTAATGCATTAGCTAATGACTAAGCTATGAACAATCGCAAAGCAATTGGATCAAAGTGTTCATCAATTAGAAAAGTTGTTGCAGAAAACATGCTCTCGTCACATGCAGTAGAAAATGTAATAGGCCTCCAAAGTCCAAGTGTATCAAATACATTTGTAATTGTGGTCCAAGTGTTCTCGAAACTGCAATATGTGTTTGCCAAGTGAAGCTAAATGTTTTGAATGCAATTGTATGTGCTTAGCCATGAAAACACAGGCTCAAAGTGTCCAGCAGCAGGATTTGTGTCATGGAAAAGAATTGATATTGTAGGGTTGCATGCGTGCTTGTTGAAATGCAAGTACCTTGTTTTGAACCTTACAGACCAAATGCATATTGGTATGTCCAACCAATGCGCTAGCCATTTTAAACAAAATGTATCTCCCCAAAGTCCGGTTTCACCGCTGTTATTATGCTCTATGGCTGAAAGCCTCATTCTATGAAGGTATGTGTTTTTGTCATGTATGCCATGTAATTGCTCAAGGATTGTTGGATGTAAGTCAGTTTCATAGGAGCTTAAAGCTGAAGCACAACAGCTATGAAGACGATGCAGAAAATGGTTGACAAGGCCATTGCGCAACTGATTTGGCGAGTAGTGACAATGAAGCAAAACATGTATTGTGTCAAATAGGCAATCACCTACTTTGTAGTTGAATGAATCACTTCGAAAACAATGTGCATGATGGAGAGCTTCATCAATCGATGTAAACTGTGGTTCAGTATCTGGTCTATAGGTCTCGACTACAATTGGTTCCGACGAGAGTTTTTGTTTCTTTGGCAGATTATTTGCGAGCATATTGCCGAATCAGGAGTCTCTTGACTAAAAGGAATGTTGTATTAAGACTATCCAATAGTACAATGACTATTTAGCACTATGCGAAATTCAAAATGTTGAATACAATGAAATAGAATCCATCTTCTTTGCAAGGAAGTGAAAAGAGAAATAAGTTTATTGTTTAGTATTCTACTACACACCTTGATCAGCAAGTGTGCATAAGCTCTAATAGTATGCTCCCATGTGATAGTAGATGCAATGTAGATGCTGCAAAACAAAAACAATATTTTACTGTCAATGCATGTGGGTATAATGCAAGTTGTACAGCAATACAATGTATATTTGTGAAGAGTAGCAACAGAAGCAGTCATGATCATTCATTACTCACCTTGACGAAAACAATAACCTTGAAGTTGTCAGATTATCACTTTAACCAGAATTTTTACGGACGCTAGTTCCTATATAACAAAAGAAAAATTTCATTACTAATGCATATGACTATATATCTGGCATAATATATAGAATAAATTGAAAGTGATGAATAAATGAAGGGGAAGGGCTTTTAGTTAGCAAATGTATAACAGTCAAAGTATGGCTTCCGAAGAGCATTTGCAATTCTTTCCATTTTTTCATGGAAATGATGTAGTGAGCATTTTCTACTCCACTTGCTAAGTATTTATATGATTCTTGGATGCAGATAACCATTTCCAAATTGTGCAAACTCTGTTGGCAACAACTACAACATCTATGTTAAACAAGATCCCGTAAAAAACATCTAGCATATTTGTGTGTGTATATATATATATGCATACAGAGATAGTTTTGCTTCATGGACATGCAACCAGCATTAGCTTTATAAGATTCAAGGGAAAGCTTCTCTATGAATTTCCAACTAATCTAGAACAAATGCATTGAATACTATTAGAACAGGTAAGCTAAAAATATCAAAAATATTTTAACATCGTAATTCACTGGGAATCTGCAAAGTAAGAGCTGAAAATTTGCATACCATGGTCAATTGTGTCTACAGACTTTTGGCTAGCAAAGTTGTGCTCTTCTTGCTCCATAGCCATAACAGGTACTTATCTGTCCATGGAATATGTCTATTTTTTTTCTTTTGCAATGATGAGCAAATTGAATCTCCTCAAGAGAATAAGTTGTTGTCATTGTACAAACAGGGCTATAAAATGACTATTTTGCAGACCCATGGCACAACATCATTCTCTTGAGTAGGTCCAAATTGTAAACCATTGCATTATTTATATTCAAATAGTGTAAACATAGACAATAGAAGTGAGTTTGTGACAAAATCAAACACTAGTTGAAATGCGTGCATGCAAAAAGAATCAAGCACATCTATGCAAAAATGTATTGTCCATGACAATTATCCGGTCCACATAATATGGCTGTGATGAATCCATCCTTGGGGTAAAATTAAGTGCTGATTAAATGCTTGTTAACATGTCCACTAATTATTGCTACACCTGTTGCAGTAAAAAAATACTACAAACATAAATATCAAATGCAAAAGAAATAGAATACTGAAAAACATATTCAAATGAATTCGCAAAAGAGGTCCTTGCAAGCACATAAGTCAAGGCAGTTGCTGGTATTCATACAAAGATTATTTTGCTCCCTAAAGGATTGTATTTCATCAAAAAGATAATAGCATTCTACAAGCAATGATTGGCATCTTGGGCCAAAAATCTTGTTTGGCATAGATCGCAGCAATGGGAAGCAGAAAATGTCATTGAATGCAACATAATGATATCATCTTTAATGAAGAAGAAAATTGAATGAAAACACTCTAGTTGAATACTTCGAATACTTGCTATGTGGTTCAAGTATAATAGCAAATGCTTTAGAATTTATAACATGGACAGAGAGATCCACGTTGGCAATGTGTTCTTTTAAATAAATGGTAAAAGAAAATCTTGAGGTTCAAATCACGCACTATTCTATTCCTTATATGCAAAATGTGGAAGCATACACAATGTAAGTTACCTATTTGAAAAGATGGGAGGACTGTTTCATATGCATATGGGAAAACAACAATTGGCAAACATGTTTCTTTGAAGAACGAGTAGTTAAAAGAAAAATAGATAAAGCAAGTGACAAATGAAGAGTTTATGGATGAAGAGGAGATAAGTCTTAAGAGTTCAAGGAATTTTGCTCCAAAGATGATTCAATACTTCATTTTCATAGATACTTTAAGACGTCGTTGTATCCATAAACACCAGCAACAAATATAACTTTATTAGTATAGGCTTAGCCAAACAACTAAGGTCAAGTAGAGAAGATGACAAGAGCATTGCAAAGCAGATAATCGACATTGATCTAAGATTTGAAGGTCAACGATTCTAATTGCAAATACAACTCTAATTGAGGGATTCTTTTCCACTTGCTCTAGATTCTTTTGGTACTAATGGTGTTTTCTGTATAGCTATAGAATAATTGATAGTGGGTTATAGCCTATGAATTTTCCTACTTTAGCGTTTATGGATTATTTGATTATTTCACTTATATTTCCTAAATAGCTCACTGAAAAGGGTCTTTGTTCTTTGTTCTAACTTAACTGTGTTAGTATAAGTGATTGGCTATGATTGGTCATTTGATGAGTTTAATACAAGGCCTTATTTTTATTTTTTTAAGACATATCTTGGAAAATTCAATGCCTTGTCTATACTATTGCTTACCATGCCTCTAAGACCACCATATATTGTTGAGGGTTTTAGGTTTGTCAAATGGTCAAGCTGAAGACAATTAGAACAAAACTATTGAAATTAAAGTTTGCTTTTTATAAATGATAATATTCAAAAACCCAGATGAAAATCCAAGACAAGTTCTCTTCTAAATGCTTTCAGTTTGACCATTTGACAAATATAAAAAATTTCAGCAACATATGGTGATCTTAGAGACGTACCAAGCAATAGTCAATGTTTTCAATTAAGCAAAGAGAAAATTTAATATCTCCACACGTGCCTGCCTTCTTCCACATACATAGCACATTGCAATAATTTTAGACGGAGACTCTCCACGTTGCTGAAACCAAATTGAAGATATGGAATGTTTCTTCTGGGCAAAAAGAAATACCAGTTACATTTAGGGCATCAAATGGACTCAGAAATAGTAGTCACATTTAGCCTTTTAGGACATTATGTGGACTCAGTCATGCCAGAAAACTATACATTTATAGTCATTTTTTTCAATCAAATTTGCAGGCATCCAGTCTATTTAAGGTAGGTATGTTTGGTCTGTAGGGAAAATAGTGTTATGAGTATTTTGGATTAGTATAGGCTCAGCCAAACAACTAAGGTCAAGTAGAGAAGATGATAAGAGCATTGCAAAGTGGATGTTATAAACAATTATGGAACATGAGAGCATGATTGTAGAATGACCGATTAGGCCATGCAAAAGTGCGGGGGAGGGGGGGGGGGCACCTCCCACTCCCCTCCCCAAGTCACCACTCTCCCCTCCACTCACCACTGTCCCTCTCTCACTCACTAGTCCTTGAGTGTGAGTGATCTTTTCCTTTAGAAAAACAATCATATGCAAGAGCATTGCAAAGCCAATGCTATAAACAATACTTTGTGTTTGCTTGTTATCGCATTCCATGAGACCACATTTCTTTTAGGCATTTCTCCAAACAGTTCACTACTTTGTCTATGTCACCACAAAATTGACAATAAATTCTTGAAATTAAAGTTTAATAGCAAAATTGCCTCCGACCATATGTTAAATTGTTTACACGACTCCCCACAAATGCATTAATAGTGGAAGGAGAAAACTGAAAACATAAGTCTCAGCCTATCCAATCAAGAATGAGCAGCCACAGACAATGACACAAAGAACTATAAATATGAGCACAATGTCTAATGTCTCTTTATTTTACCATGGCAATAATTTTAAACACGCTGTCCAATTATGAGGAGAGGAAAAAGTACTATGAATGAACACATTGTATTGTTTCAGAAAATGCCTAAAGGAAATGTGCTCTCATGGAATACCATAATAAGAAAATGCATGTATGGAAGAATCTGTAGCAAAGACAAGGCAGCAAACTATTTCGGAAATTGGTACCATAGTGCTGGAATGCTATATGGATTTTCATAGCATTCCATTTCCATGGGGCCACATTTCTTTGAGACAAATTTCCAAACAGCTCGACATCTTCTCCATCGATAACCACATTGTTTTGAGACAAATTTCCAAATAGCTCGACGCCTTCTCTATCGCTAACGACATTTTTTTAAGACATATTCTAGGAAATTCAATGCCTTGTCTATACTATTGCTTACCATGCCTCTAAGACCACCATATATTGTTGAGGGTTTTAGGTTTGTCAAATGATCAAGCTAAAGACATTTAGAGCAAAACTTTTGAAATTAAAGTCTTCTTTTTATAAATGATAATATTCAAAAAACACAGTTGAAAATCGAACACAAGCCTAAATAAGATGCATAATGAAAGCAAATAGAAGACAAAGTAGTTCCTATCCTTTGTTGAAAATTTCAATAGTTCTCTTCTAAATGCCTTCAGTTTCACCATTTGACAAATATAAGAATTTCAACAACATACAGTGATCTTAGAGACGTACCAAGCAATAGTCAAGTTTTGTGGATAGCCGAAGTGGTGGCATGTGCCCTTCTTGCAAAAATAGACAAAAACTTAGGGATAGAAGCATCCAAGCAAAATGCATTCATGATATTTGTAAACAATTTGTAATTCTAATAAAAGGAAAAAACTCCAGACAAAATTACGAATGGCCAATAAAAAATTGAGAATAAATACTTGAAATTACAGTTTAATAGCAAAATTCCCTCTGACCATATGTTAAAATGCTTACACGACTCCCCACAAATGCATTAATAGTGGAAGGAGTAAACCGAAAACATACCTTTTCCATCGCTAACCCCCTTTTTTTAAGACATCTTGGAAAATTCAATGCCTTGTCTATACTATTGCTTACTATGCCTCTAAGACCACCATATTGTTGAGGATTTTAGGTTTGTCAAATGGTCAAGCTAAAGACGTTTAGAAAAAATTGGGAATAAATACTTGAAATTACAGTTTAATAGCAAAAATCCCTCCGACCATATGTTAAAATGGTTACACGACTCCCCACAAATGCATTAATAGTGGAAGGAGTAAACCGAAAACATAAGTCCCACATCATCCACAAAACTAAAAAATAGAACTTGGTTGAGATCGAGGATACCATGTGCAAAACGTTCAGTATGCTAGGGAGGCAAAATGTTAATTGTAGTCCAAAATTGTGATTGGAGTACTAGAAAAGGTTAAAAGATTTAAAAATATATCCAAATGAGTCCAACTTATGTGATGTTTGGCATGGAGTGAAGCTTGTGAACAACAAAGAAAACTACCAAATTGTCCTTTGTTCTGAGAATATACGTGAATTCTGTTGTCTATATATTTGGATAAGTCATATGGACCAGTTGGGTCTAAAAAACATTAATAGTCATCATCATCATATGAATATCTAATATGAGTTCAATGTTTTCTTCAACCCATACAAGAAAATCAAATGGTTTGGTGTATAAGGAGTTGTGTTGATGATACAAAATTCCAACAAATGTTTCAAAGTATTGCCAAAGCTTTGAGGGAATAACATCATAGTCAACAAGCATTGGATGTACTATGTGATTCGGCCAAAAAAGTACAGTCCCCTCCTAAAAAATAAATCTCAGTTTCTGCAACAAACAAGATTGCCCCATGTCATACACACTTGCTTTAGAAAATGTTGGGACTCTTTAGCAAATTTGTAAAATCTTTTTGTGTCCAGGCTCATGTTGTGTTTTAGCCCCAATTTTGGCCTCCTTCACATTGAGAGAGTTTGACATTCATCATAAAATCCTAAAGAATCTAAGTGCTGGTCGTTCAGGTCAATTCTATGTGTTTATCAGCTCCCAAGACCTGGTTCAAATGCCAATAGAGAGGGAAAAAACAAGGCGACAGTGATAAATATACTAAGAGGCCTGATAATATTAACAACAAATATTGTAATAATAATTTTTAAGGTTGTCTAGCACCCAAAGTGCCCAAATACAAGGTCATGTTGTGTTTTTGCCCCAAGCGTGGCCTCCTTCACATTGAGAGAGTTTGAAATTCATCATAAAATCCTAAAGAATCTAAGTGCTGGTTGTTCAGGGCAATTCTATGTGTTTATCAGCTCCCAAGACCTGGTTCAAATGCCAATAGAGAGGGAAAAAACAAGGCGACAGTGATAAAGATACTAAGGGGCCTGATAATAATAAATATTAACATCAAATATTGTAATAATAATGTTTAAGGTTCTCAAGCACCCAAAGTGCCCAGATACAAGTAGCGAGTATTTTTATATTTTATTCAAATCATTCAAAGCACCAAATGACTAAAGGAAAAGGTTGCAATTATTCCCATTACCTACCATGTGCATTCACCAGGAATGTAGGGTCATCTCTTAGCTACCTCGTGTCCTTTTTGATCAGGTGTGTCCATTTTGAGCAGATTTTGAATGGGATTTTGCTGAGCCGATGGATTTCGATAATGCACATAAACGGTGCTAGATCTCTTCACAAAGGAAATTGTAGTAATATCAACTGGAATATTGTAGACATCCTAACCCAACAAAAAACCTAGGAGAAGCCACTGTTCTAAGAAAAAGGATAGATTAGCATATAAAATATAGGTAGTGATCAACTGCATTCGTTTGGATATGTTCTCTGTCTAGCCAGACCTACAAAAAGGAGCACTAATACCTTGCTGAAATTTAAAAATCCCAATTTTACTTCAAAAGTAGCAGATTTAATACGCCCTATGATTTCAACAGAACAGATAGTGTGAAACAAAGCCTAATTGGTCTCACAATTAAATGCCTCTGGTATAGATCCATAAAATAGGTCATGGATTGGCAAAAAATCGACTTCTAACTGCTGCAGGTTGAGTTTTGGTGCTAAAGGAGTTATGCAGCTGCTGCAGGATGCATTTTTTACCTGTCGAAATGACGTAGCCCACTGTGAAAACCACATCCACTGTGATTCTCTATTGTAACTTTATTTTCATGCATACTATACACCTCTATCTATTTGACCAAGCTCCTTATTAAAATTTGATGTCCGAGCTTCTATAGTGTTGGGTGTGTATGCACCTCTACATTATGCTCAGTGTGCTTATATCTAACTATATGGTTGAATCCCAAATTTCTATTAGTCTCCCTTTCTTTGGTTGCTAATCAATCTCCCAATTCTCCCTGGTTCGTTCTATTGCGGGTTGATACAGTGCTTTTCAGGGCTGTGATGCATCTGTTCTGTTGCAATCTTCTCCTTCTGGCATTGTTGCTGAGACTGTTTCAGAGTGGAATTTTGGTTTGAGAGAGCTATTTATTCATTGGGAGTTTGTGATTTCTTCTCATCAGCAATTTTAGATTCAACATATTTTTTGGCCTCCTACAACATCCTTTTTTGGTTCTACCGACTTTCTACTTTAGATATGTTTAGCAACAGCAAATAGCTGTGAAACTTCTAAAATGAAAGTATTGTTCCTTGGTGTAGGGAGGTATTATCTGGTTATTTATAGTGTCTAGGAATAAGCTTTGACTGTTTGTTATGATTTTCATAAAGTATGGCCCATTTTTGTTAATATGATCTTTTGCAAAGTTGGAACTAGAAATCCTTAAGGTAGGCTTGCCATGAGTTTTATTGTTGAGCAACTAGAATCTTTACAGAACACAATGGGCTTGGCAGATGCATCTTTCACATTCACTGTAAGTAGTGGCATGACTATTTATGAAGTTCACAATCAGCCACCAATAAATGGTGGCAAAACCAATGGTTCTCCAAGTGACAAAAAAATCACCCTCTAAGAAAGCCATGACCAAAAGACTACTCAACAATGATTCTGATTTGTATAGTCAATCTCCGTAGCATCATGGTAGACAAGTGTAAAATTTTGGAGTTGGAGATTTCATCATTTTTGCTACTACATTGGTTTGTTCCTACATCTTCCCTGCATTTTGGAAGTATAACAGCATGGGACCAATCTTAGTTTTTGTTTTTCGCCACTCTTGCTGGATGTATTGAAGAAAGCCATATTTCTAGACTAGATTAGTGGGTAAATTCTCATGCTCTCTTTATACACTTGTTCATGTAGATGATATTATCATTGGAAATGATCTTCATACTCTCGGACAAAGGTAGCTAGACAAGAATCTTCTTTCTTCAAAGTCTTAAGCAAAGGTAGCCAGACAAGGATTTCCTTTCTTCAAAGTCTTAAACAAAGGCAACTAGAAAATAATTTTCTTGGACCTATTGTAAGGTAATTTTCATGCCATTATATTTTCTATTTTGTAATATTAAGCATGTATTTTTCACATCTATTATAGCTCAACATTGAACTCTCTATAGTAAATACCTAAAGCATGGAGGCTTGTCAAGTCACTTGTAGGCCTAGCCCTTGTTCACACCTTATCTCCCATTATTATTTTATAAATTTGAGTTCTACTGCTATAAAAATAGCAACAGGAACTGAACTTCTTTTAATTGAGACAGTGTTTCTACCTCTACTTATTCTACTTTTTAGTTTATACAGACATGCCCTGTCTGCAACACAAATATTGGGATTGATATTGTTTGGCATATTACTCGGCAATACATCCACTTCAAGATATCCTTTGATTCGTCTTTGATAGCATAAAATTTAAAAATAAGATAAATAGAACACCTTTTTTAATTTTCTTAATAAATCTTCTTGTTTTCTACATTCACTTAGATGATTGATATTTATTGCCAACTATTCATGTCTTTATTTTGGTCATGTATGTCTTAGTTACTGATTAAGAGTGTAGGTTCTGGATAAAATTTATAAGCAAAGTTGGATGTATATCTCATTTTAATTGTTCCTTAACCACAAAGTATACACAACGCAGAAGGAAATATGTTAAAGGTGGAGTACAGTCTAATTTTAGGAGGAATGGCTCCTTACATCCAGATGCCTCCATGGTTACAATGGATCTTTTACTTTCGTCTTTTATTTGTGGTTTGCCTTCTATGGATACACATGAACACCAAAATACATGTTCTTCCATGGAGGAAAGTCCAGTAAAGGAATCTTCTGACTCACAGGCTGTAGTTAGGTATCTTTCAAGCTTCTTTTATCTTTCTTCCAAAACACTATTTCTCAATGCACTTAATTAGTGACATTTCCATATTTCTTATCAAAATAAATTCAGTCTTTTGGCTTTTTTCATACAATTTAATCAAAACCTAGGCTAAAGTCCACTATATCATATGATGGCACATGTCTTTTGATGATTGAGTCTATTGTCTTGTAGCAAGGTCTTTCTTGTTATCTTGGCACTTAAGAGGATATTCCACTACATGGTTTCTCGTTTAGCTTCACAAATCCTTCCATTGATCAATCAACTTGCAACTAGCATAAAAAAAAATCAATTTAATTCAAAATGCCTCATGCACTGTAGCTTTTAGCTATTAGAAAAAAGGACCAGCTAATAGGCAATCTAGAGACAGCAAGGGCTACAGGCTAATCATTAACCTATGAGTGGTCATAAGATTAAGATTTTCATGAGGAACCTCTATATTTGGGGGATATAGAACTAAATCAACATGTCAGATATTACACATTTATCCAAAGTACTGAAACTATTTATATAAAAACAAAATCATACACATTGAATTTGCATTAGCACCAATGACATTTAATTTGTAAGAGCTATGATATTCAACATACTCAATGCAAGACCCACTAACTGTTTCTTGTGCAGATATCATCCAAAGTGTCAGTTCCTCATGCCCATTGTTGTTGTTTGTATCATTTCTATATGCAATGGCTTGTTTCAAACTCTGCTATAAGGTACATTTTTTTCCTTGTCTTTCTTCAAATTTATTCGGTGCTCATTTTTCTATTGTTTTTGCATGGTTGTGCTAGATACAGATAGTTATCATTTCATGCTATAATGGCGAATTCAATGAACTTTTAGATTCATTAAAATGAGTACATGGGTACATAGGCATACCTGTTTCACTAGCGTCTTGTTATATCCTTGATCTGGAATGTTGTGCTACCCAAAGGCCTCATAGAAAAAGAGGGACAGAGCATCTTTCTCTCCAAGCAAAGGCAGATTGCAAGTGTCATCAAACCATTTGAAAGCCTATGCTTATACCAGAACCTTACATCAGAAAGCAAAAATAATATTGAAACCCTACAAAACCTGACTTGTCTTTACTTCCCACATCCCTACTTTTAATTTTTGCTGCTTTTCAAATTTTACTGATCGGTTGGTCTTATTTTTCTTGGTATTTTTGGCTTTTTCTGTTTAGACATTTGAACGAAATAATTGTCTAGCGAATCAAAAGTCAGCAGAAAAATTTAAAAGAAATTCTAATGTTACTTGAATGAGCTTGACCCAATGATCCATTTAGCCATTTAGTTTCAGAAACTGAAAATGTTGTCATATCTGATGAGATTCAAACTTACATATTCAAGACTATGTACATTGTGATTATCTTAGTCAATAAGACATTCCATTTTATCTGTTCTTTTGCGTTATATGATGTGATGAGCACTAAATTAGTTAGATTTCTTTGTATATGTTATTTCACACTGGTAATTATTTTTTTCTTGATGAATATCATATCTTCATGTTTTGGCATGGAAGCGCATATTTAGCAAGAAAGATCTTATGTTTTATAGTTATTTGAATTTCCCTGATGCAACTAATGGGGACATGGTTATTGTGGACAAGTATGGATAATGCCATGAGAACACATTTCTTTGAGGCATAAAGCTGCTCACAGTTAATTTCTCTATGAAATTGGAAAACGGTCTTGAAGCAACCCACACTTCACTTCAAGATTTATGATGCACTACTATAGGCATTGGGAAACTACCCAAAACCCCTCAAAATTTATCATTTCAATCAGGATAAATTGTCTTCCATTTCTATTGGATTTGAACTGCAAACAATTAAAATTTTAAGGGTTTTGAGACTTGATGTCATCCTCTATCGAAATGTTTGTAAGAACTATTTAAAAGCCACATGCAAAGTTTCTGAGCAGATTTAACAGTAAATAAGAGAGAGATGGGTATGGAACTTCATTATTTGAAATTACAGGTCCTTACCCTTTAGCTAATAAAAGCTTCAAGCTTAAGGACATGAATGACCATCGAGATCTAATATGAAAAGAAACTATAACCTATAATAGGTTTGCATAATCGGAGCCAAAAGCAAACAGCAACGCATAAATGACTACAAATGCATGTTGTGGTTAAAGAAATGCCCACAAAAAGGAGCCTTTTGGTGTTTCAGTTTGCTGTTGTCTTTTCTTTTTCCCACTGTTTCATCTTCCTTGGGAATGCAAGGTGTTAATAAGCCATTTGTAACCTTAAATAAAGTTGAGGACACATCTATCGAAATTAGCATGTTTGCCCCCATTTTATTAGAATTTCCTTGGCTGTAACAAGTGATAGTGACCAGAACAACATTTTGGAGTACATTTTAGCCTTTAGAGTTAGAGGAACTGAACCAAAGAGAGAATCATGCTTGTACATGCTTGAGAGGTTGCAAAACTAGTGTAACTTTGTTTCACAGAAAATTTTATGTGAGATTGTACTCAAATTTCTTGTATTTTCACCCATACTGTGGGTGTCTCCAAAGTCAACCTCTATATTCTGGTTTGTTATTGAATGCATGCATCTTGGTAGGTGTAAAGCCAAATCTCACAACTTGTGCGAGCATTCTGCCTGCATGTTGTTGTTTGTAAACTCCTTAGCTTGGTTAATGCTATTTGACACAGATTGGACCCTTCTTATGATCTCGTACAATGGTAGAAGTTATATTTGTAGAGTGAATACGTGAACAAGGATAGGTAACTGTACAATGGTTTTGATAGTCTTGGGAGAACAAAGAAATATTTGTTTGATTTATAACTTCAATCTTATATATGTCTCCCTTTTAGCAAAGTTAAAAATAATTTTTCTGTGTTTACGCATTTGGGTGATTTTGAAATTATTTGTATCTACTCTCAGTTTGTTTTAGCTTCAGTAAACCCTATTTTCTTAAGGATTGGACAAGGATTTAACCATTCGAAAGCAAAGCAGAAACCCTAAACAAAAAATATATAAAATTTTACCGTCAAATGGTCACTGCCCAGGCAATAAGTCTGACAACCTGCTCCAAACCCTAGTTCCAGTCCAAGCCCAAGCAGATGAACACTACACTCATTTCTGTCGTGGGCGAGCAGGATTTTGAGATAGCCATGAACAAAGACACGTAACAGGAACAAACCACCTAACGCCATGAAGAATGCCTACTTGAAAAATGTAAAAACAATATGCAGCCACGCGCCCATTTCATCCTCTTGCCCTTCTCCAAAAATAGACAAAAACTTAGGGATAAAAGCATCCAAGAAAAATGCATTAACGAAACTTGTAAACAATTTGTAATTCTAATAAAATGCAAAAACTCCCGAAGAAATACCGAACGGCCAATAAAAAAATTGGAAATAAATACTTGAAATTACAGTTTAATAGCAAAAATCCCTCTGACCATATGTTAAAATGGTTACACGACTCCCCACAAATGCATTAATAGTGGAAGGAGTAAACTGAAAACATAAGTCTCCGCCTATAGATAGGCAGGACTAATTATTTATCATGCATAAACTAAAATAGACTACCCAATAATTAATAGTAACTATTAGAAAACTATTAAACTTGTGAAAACACGTCCTTCAAACAAGAAAAGTTAAATTGTAAATTGAAGAAATAATCTTGAGCGATCACCGAACATGAAAAATAAAGATTGCATTGCATGTGCAGATGAGATAAGGATAATGAACTGCAGTTGAATTAAGTCAAACTGCATGCATAATCTAAAGAGCATTGCATTAATGTTATAATTAAATCAAACTGGTGAGAAATGATCTCTATTACAGAAAGCAGCGTCCCAACTGTAGAGAGTTAAAATACTTGTATTCTTAGGATTTGGTATTTTCTTAAATTTCAGGCATTCTTTCAGCAAATATGGCAGTGATGAGGATAAATAATTGTGTGCAAGCATTTCCTACTGAGGCCGATTTTGATTTGAAAATTTATTTCAATCAAATTCAAGAATCAATGGCAGGTGAAGGTGAATTGGGTTTTCATGTGCTATTAGCTATGGACAAACTTAACTGTGGAGATCCAGAAAGACAGTTTGCAGCTCTGGTTCAGCTTGCCGAAGTGTACAACTTTGAAGATGAAGACATGAATGAAGTACTTGTACCTACTTTGGTTGATTATCTTAGGAGAGTAGATTGGTCGCAGCTTTAGATTCATGCAGCTCGCATCTTAAGGTATTTGGGCAAGGAAAACATATTTGTTTTGACTAAAACTTAGGCAGCGTTTGAGTTTGTGAAGCTTTTGGAATCTCCCAATGAAGATGTACAGTAGCAGGCACTTTGGGCATTATCCCATATTGTAGACATGCATGCGGAATGCTCTTTCAATCAAAGGCTGTTATTTAATCTACAAATTTACTTCCGCCATCGCCATCAAGTTCGGTTTACACTGTTTCGGGATGCCCTGTCGCTACTGTTAAGAATTTCAAAATGAGAGCCCATTGAGAAGACAATCGGTTTCCTTGAATGCTTGAAGCCTCTTTTTGAAAGGGAGCAAGATGAGGAATTGCTTAAAGAGGTTTGCATGGCTGTTTTGCATTATTGTGAGGGAGATGACGAACGGAAAAAGGCTGTTGAGCAAATTGGCATTTATGCAAGAGTTGTGAAACTTGTCTTTCATTCTTGTCCGGATGTTGTGCGACCTGCGATGGAAACCATTGCAAGTATTGCATGGATTGGAATTTATGATGAAGTTCTGAGCAACAAAGTCCTTTCGTGAATCCTGTCAATCTTGTCATGGGAGGACAATTCAGACACAATGAGAGAGCTTCATATCCGAGCTTGTCAGATAATCTCCGTTATCACAAGATCAGGCACGGAGGATGATATAGACCTTCTAATTAAGGTAGGTTTGTTTCCTACGCTTGTGGGATTCCTCTGCGTAGAATGGGGGGCCTATGTGAAGCAAGAAGCGGCTTACGCTATTTGTAATGCAATTTGTGGTAAGAGAGAGGAGCAGATCGAGTATTTTATATATCTTGGCTGTCTAGAGCTGGTGGGTGATCTTCTTACAACAGAGGACCTTGTGCTTACGAGGACTTGCCTTCAAAGCATTGAGAACATGTTAGAGGTCGCAGTTGGGAACCATAAATACACAAATATTTTCAACTGTACCCGTATGAGGACCAGAATTTCTGAGCTGAATATATTCAACAATCCTTGTGATCTTTATCATAACATCTACAGACAAGGAAAAAGGATTCTTGACACATATTGTAATGCCCTACCACGCAACCCTAGAGGAAGTTTCAATTCACTAAACAAGCGTACTAATTTTTTTTTTTAAAAGGAAGTTAAAGAGTGAATTAATACCCACATGTTCAACTAAATTGACAACCTCCCCTAGGGTTACATAACTGAGATTATTTAAACCCCATTAACCAACAACATAAAAAAAATACATTGAAAGTAAATACACAAGTAATAACATTTTACATCAAAGAAAAGTACAAGATAAAGATAAAGCATTCATTTATATAAATCAGTTACAAAGGTCTATTATAATCCTCATTCCCAGAATGAGTATAAATACATAAGTCTGAATATTACAAGATCCACCTCATACACAAGAGGGGTAAAATTAACATTATTACATTATGAGATACAAAGTACAAGAATCCTATAGAAAGCAAAGAGAGATGACCGTCAAGAAGTCTCGCCACCAAGTACTGAAGATCAAGGGGACCCAACGGTTATGGTGCATGATCCACCCAACCATGTGGTACCCGAAGGACCAACCCCCATGCTAGGAGATAGTAACCAAGTAACATGGACGAGAAACCTACCACCTCAAACCAAAGGCAAACTCATATTGATAAAAACTGACTCAACCACACATATGCACAATAAAGTCAAAACTCTAATCATGGTTACATTGCTTCCAGTCATAATATGATCAAGTGTGCTAAAAGAAACATACGCACAACATAACACACGGTGTTATCCTAGACAGAGTGTCATCACAAGGTTTGTCATGAGATATCCTCTGGGCATTCTTCATAGGCTCCGGAAATCCTGGTGGCCTCAACCGAATCCCGGCACTCATACAAACTCAAGCGGAATCATCTATCTCTCATAGGGACGAGATAGTGATCTTGCCATTCCAGGCCTTCTCACCCACCCCAAGTCTAAACAAACCCTTGTGCCTGTGAGTGAGGTTAACTTATCTTGGTTAATGTGAACTACATCCTAATATGCTAAGTATATTTACTTTAGTTTTCAGTTGTTAAAATCACTTCTGAAGGTTTCCCGGTTTACCTCTTTGGGCTCCGGCCCCTAACAAAAGCCACTCTTCTAATTGGATAACACACTACGAAACTAACTCCAAGGGTTATTCAAGTGCTACAGAATTGAACCAATAAAACTCTCTCCAATCCTAGGAGGCAACACAAAGAATTCCACTCCAATACCTAGGAGGACACAAGATGAATGTAACACAACCCAAGGGAAAACAAACAATATTATAATAAGGGAATGACCCACGTGTAACTAGAAGACTTTTACAACCCAGTTCACAATAATCATTCACAAAATAAAACATTAATGAATACAATCAATGAACTCATGCATTGGCAATATGATTTCTATATTTGGTTATTCTAAAACCATGTTCCTATCTAATGCATTTTCGCAGCAAATAGAATAATGCCATTCAAAGTTTACAATTGTAACAATAGATTCCCATAACATAACTATTTCTGCAACATATGCTAATCATGGTTAATACTAGACCTAACCAAAATTGATTATCCATGTCATTACATAACCTTATTTTAACAAAATATTAAACCCATACTGGTCAAGAAAATCTTCTCATATTTAAATTTACTAAGCACTTATTAAAATCAAAACGTATTTCGTAATCCAAACGAAATTAATTATACAACAAAATCTTTAAATAAAATTAAATCTACCATATATATAATATTAATTAAATTCTATATATATATATATATATATATTAAAATATTATATATATATATATTCATATATAATAATAAAAAAAATACATACAATATATATATATACAAATTAAAAATTATATATATATAAAGTAAATTAAATTAAAATAAAAATAACCTTAAAAACGAAATAAAATAAAACAAAATTAAAAAAATTGAAAACAAATAATAAAAGGCTTAATTTATAAAACTAAATTTAATAAACAAAATTTTTAAAGCCGACCGCAAGAATTAATGGCAGAACCGGACGGTACCTCGTCCGACGGACGGTACCGCCGGTACCACAGTCCCATCAAGGCAGATGCCGACTGTACACTGTGTACAGTCAGTCGGTAGGCGACGTAGGGGCCGCAGTCCCCAGTGGACAGTGTGCCCCCCGTACGGGTGGCGCACTGTGCAGTGGGTACTGCGTACCCACTGTACATAATAAAAACCGGTGGGGGCCGAGCCCCCCCACCAAACATTACAAAAAAAAAAAATTTAAATAAAAATTTCAAATGACAATAGTTTCGGACATAACAAAAATAATTTCGGACGAAAAATAATTTCGTACACAGGTACGATATGTCAGGCCGTACGCGGCCAATAGACAATGGCATAATACAATTTAAACAACAAAATTTATATATATATAATAATGTGGATTGTATATATCATTTCCAGAAAATGGTATATGCAATGTATATTATTATACATGTAATTTTTTTCCAGAATTTTCAAAACTAGGGTAATCGAAGAAAAAAAAGTATAAACAACCAGAAAATAATTCTCTTTTGCAACCATAGAAAACTTTCCAACAAAGATTAAATTCAGAAAACAATAAAACCATTCCCTTTCCTTTGTGTTTTCAAAATTTCAATGACACAAGAATAATGATTCAAAGATCTGGTTTTCTCTTCCACCATTTTTCTAATAGGGTTTGCATTTCCAAAATAAATAAATCTGAATATCAAATTAATGGAGTTTAACCTAGGGTTTCAAGAAAATTCCCCATTTGCAAATTTCTTCAAATTTAAACAACTAGGTTAAACTAGAAATATTAAAACAAGAAATAAAAAGGAAAACCTGGTTATTTGCAGCCACCAAGATTATTGATTCAGACTTTCCTTTGAGCTCTTCACAATTCTATTTCCACAATGCCAAGAAATTTCCAGCAAGCTTCAATCTACTAATTCCACCTTCTTTATAGAATTTCTCTCCCTTTTCAATTTAATTCTTCAACCAGAAATAATTTCTTAAACTTTCATCAAAAATTTCTCCAACAATTTTCCTGCCTGTCCAAAAAATGAAGCAAGAAGAATCCCCAAATTTTCTGCCCTCAACTTATAAAATAACAATTCCAAAATAACCTAATGTAACCCTAATTCACTTTCAAATGCAAAAGTTGAATTTACAAGTTAATTTCATTTCCCCTTTTTTCAAAAGCCCTAACTTTTGACTTTTAATTAAAATTCTAATTTCTCAATATTCCCTTTTTTGATTTAATTTAAACTTTACAATCAAATACTATTACATAATTATTATAAATTATCTAATAACTAAATTCAAACACAAGAGATTTAAATTTAATTAAATAAACAATTTAACTTTAATTAACTTACTCACAATTATTTATTAATTAAATTTAATCCTTTGAGATTTAAATCTAATTAAATAAATATTTTAACAAAACTAACCCACTTTCAATTATTTACTAATTTAATCCAACTCCATGAGATCTAAATTTAATAAATTAAATAATTCAACTCTAGTAAGCCTACTTACAATTATTTAATAATTAAATTTAATCCCTTGAGATTTAAATTTAATTAAATAAATAATTTAAGTTTAATTTCCATAATATATTTAAATATAACCAAAGAGCATAATATTAAATACTATAAAATCACCATTTCTTCCAGCCAATGCAATATTCAAAAGACCAAATCAAAGGGTAAACACATTTCGAAACATTACAAAAAGCATCCAATAAGATCTAACAAGACTCAAACATCAAAGTTGACGACACACTAAGGCTAGGGTGTAGACCTGACACATGTTACCAAGTTACTGTCTCCCATTCAACTTATCCGTTGGATCGACACGCTCAAACCTGTGGAACCAGGTGGAGTCGATGTCATGCAACTGCAACCTGTAATCAAATAATCAACATAATATATGCAGTATATAATTCACACCGTGAAGAAGAAATCTCAGAATCGCAGGGCGCTCGCAAGCGAGTGATGCAAATCCGTCTCCTTCACCAATACACTCATCCAAGACTGACACTAACGTCATAACAATAGTTTCATAACTAACCACATGATAATTCTACTGTCAGCATTCATTCATCAAAGCATGTAAAATCAAATCAGATAATCACATCACATAGTAATAGTTTGTCGCTCAAGAGTAGCGATCAAAATATCATAATAAATATGTCCAGTATCTCAGTAGCTGTAATCCAAACAAAGCATAAACAACATGAAAATAGAAGCAAAACGGAGGGGTATTACACATATTTTGTACCGTGCCCAGAGTTAGATTCAGATGATGATAGATATATACTTGTTTGAAGATTGTGGAGATCTCTATTCAGATTCAAGTGATGATACAAATATACATCTTTGTGAAGATTGTGAAGATCTCAATTCAGATCCGGGAGATAGTTTTGAAAATTAAGGAAGTTCTGGAATCCTATGGAATTTACAGTTTGAACTTCACCGCATACAGTGCAATTTCTTGTAATGCACAAATTCAATGGTGAGAAAAAGTATTCATTGAAATTCATTTAGATATGCAAATTGTGTGTTTTTTTTTAATTCAAGATGTAATGTTCAATTTGTATGCGACTCAAGGAAGCAACGATGGAATAATTGAAGATGTAATGTTCAATTTGTATGCGACTCAAGGAAGGAACGATGGAATAATTGTGTTTAAACATGGACTTTTTTTATTGAAGATGTGATGTTCAATTTGTATGCAATTTAAGAAATGATGGAATAATTATGTTTTAATATGGATTTTTTAATTTAGAATGTAATGTTCAATTTGCATGCAGTTTAAGGAATGATGGAATAATTATGTTTGAGCATAGGATTTTTGTATTCAAGATGTAATGCTCGATTTTCATGAAGTAAAGGAATGATGGAATAATTATGTTTGAACATAAGATTTTTTATTCAAGATGTAATGTTCAATTTGCATGCAATTCAAAGAATGATGGAATAATTATGTTTGAACATGGATTTTTTTATTCAAAATATAATGTTTAATTCACACGCAATTAAATGAATGATGGAATAATTATGTTTGAACATTGGATTTTTTATTCAAGATGCAATGTTCGATTTGCATGCAATTCAAGGAATGATGGAATAATTATGTTTGAACATATGATTATTTTTATTCAAGATGTAATGTTCTATTTGCATGCAATTCAATGAATGATGGAATAATTATGTTTGAACATAGGATTGTTTTTATTCAAGATGTAATGTTCGATTTGCATGCAATTCAAGGAATGATGAAATAATTATTTTTGAACATTATTTTTTTATTCAAGATGTAATGTTCAATTTGCATGCAACTCAACGAATGATGAAATAATTATGTTTGAACATGGATTGTTTTGGTTTAAAAATATAAAATTACAAAAAAATAGCAGCATACATGTGACATCACTTTTCTTACCTTTTCATAAATCTTGTATAGCTCATAATACTTTTAGTTTATGTTTTTCAGTTTAATGTGAGATATTTATATATATATAAATATAAATATAAATATGGATTTGTATTATGATGATTAATTAATTATTATTTTTATTATAATTATATTAATCTATTGATTTTTAGTTTGGTATATATATATTGAAACTTATTTTTTAATTTTTTGTTTATTATTATTCTATATTATAATTATATTATTTTTCATTAGTGTAAGAATATTATGTATCTTTTACAATGTGCTAGTATTTTATATACATTTTAAAATGATTTCATAATTCATAGTTGATGGAATCTCATTATCTTAGAATATTATAAAAGAAATCAACTTCATTCAAAAGATATAAGTATTGGGCTAAACTACAACTAATGTATCTATTTTTCCGAGTCATTGTAAACATATATCCTAAGATAGTTTTCTACATAATTTTAACCCTATTTAATAGTGATAATAGAATGTATTCATCTTCAATGTTATTCCAATAAATTTGAAGCATTTGTATAGAGAATTTTCAAATGAGATTAATAAATATGAATGTTTGATGAAGTCCAATTTAGCTCAATGCACGATAAAAGTATATTTTCACAAATATTTAGTCCATTTAATATACAATTAATCACACAAATAATCTTTATAAACTTTTTTAAAATAATTAACTATAGAAAATGTTTCATCTTTATTGAAAAATTCCCTTTATAATAGTATAATTTATTAATAAGTTTATTTTTAATAAAAATAATTATTAGTTATATATATCTTATTTATTATTATAAAATTAAATATTTTAGTTTTAAAATGATACAATTCAATATAATATAATTAAATATAAAATATTAGTCTTGTTAAAATAAATAATAAATCACTATAAAATGAATAAAAATATTTATTATTCTTAATATTTAAATAATATTAAAAAAATAACACATATATAATATTTTCATAAAAAAAATATCTTATTTGTGAAGGAGATAAAGAAATAAATAAATTTAAGTTCATATTTGTTTACGACTTAATATTATTCTATATGTAATCCTAATTCATCATAAGAAATAATAAATAATAAATTAATTTAAATACAAGGAATGTATAATTGTTTAAGAGTGATAATACTAGCACATGCATCTAAAGGAGGTTCAAATATTATACTGATAGAAAACTATACGTATGTTAATATCTTAAAGAGTATGTGTTTGTGCATGGATGTGTTCCAAATTATAATTGCATGTGGCTAGCTTAAACAATTAATAATTTAAGTGTTAAATAATGAAATCAAATAAACTTAGAAAAATCTATATTTTTTCCTTAAAAAAATTAAGTATTATCTTATTATGAAATATTTCTTTTAAATTGAAAACATAAAGTAATGAAAATAAAAGAACTTTTTTCATTAAATTGACATAAATCACTACAAATGGAAATAGAATGTTCCCATCCAATTGTGAAATCAATATTTATCTTTATGTGAACATGAGATTTTTTAGGCTTTTACAATTAAGCACATCTAGTTTACCATTAAATGGCAATTGAAACTTATTTTCTAACCACTCAATAGTGATTTGCAAGTATGAGACTTGTTTCAAGCTCAAATCTCACACTATATGTAGCTCATATCAGTTAATTATAACATGGTGGTCATCCTAATTCACTGTAGGAAATAACAAAGTTTTCATATATAATAGAATTCGTTTACATTGTTAAATTTTTATATAAAAATAATTATATTATAAAAAATTATAATAATAAATATTTTATACATTATTGTAATGGTGAAAATTATATATTTATGTTTTTCTTTTACATTTAAAATGTCTGATGATTAGGTTGTTCTTAAATACATTTATTAATATATAGGATTGTTTATTTTGTATGAAATTCATTTTATAATATTATTCAATTTTAGTCTCAATATCATTCATTTATAGAAGTTAATCTCAAACTTTAATAAATCATTTGTTTGTTACTTTATTTTAAGTCTCCACGTGTAGATTTGATTCACCATTTGTAGATCTCAAATCTTGAAATTTTAAAGTCAAAGTTTTAAGTTGTGCATCTTCGCTCCATTTTTAATACTCAGTGTGAACCAACTACAGTATGAATAGTTCCAAATTACCTCCATTAAAAATTAATCATCTAAGACTCAAAACATAATCCATTAGCTAATTTTAGAATTTAATTGTAAAAGGATAAAAATAATTACATCAAAAATACATCACCATCATCTTAGGATAATAATGTACACTTGCCTCTTATGCTCAAAATTGGTCCAACACCATTGAATTAGTCCATCCAGATGTCTTATTGAGAAGAACATGAACCTTGCAATTTATATTCCTTAAATTTGTTTCTAATCACCACCAATTAGTTATCAAACTCAAATCATAGACACAAAGATGCATAAGTTTCAAACAAGAAAGTAGAGTCAAATTATGTTCATGAGTTATAAGGCAACTCCATGAGCATGTGGAAGTGAACTTGAAAGATATATAGTGAAATTTCTAATTTAACAAGATCTAGAAATATTACATTAAGATGAATGATTTTTTAACATTTGAACATTAAAATCAACATTGATTTAATATCCTCTTTGTAAGAGGGGATTTTAGATCCCCAACCACTGCTACCTTTGTAGGTGTGTAGCAAAAATGGCTAATCATTTATTTATTGATTGTCCTTTTATGAATTTTACATGGGAAAGGTTCTACTCACTGTCGATAATCTCTTGGGTGTCACCTAGTACTATTAAGGATAATTTTACTCAGTGGGTGGCCCCGTCCTCTAATCCACATAAATTCACAAACTGTGGTCTTTAACTTTCCCTTATATTGCTTGGGGAGTTTGGAATGAGAGAAACAATAGAGTGTTCAAGGATAAGGAAACTATGAAGAAACTTGTGTTTGAAAAAAAATTTAGACTCATTGAGGAAAAATTTAATTTGGCTCCTGTTCAGGAGGTGGTGATGGAATCTATGGTTTGTTCGTATTATGACTCTAAAATGGCCAAAGTTTGGGAGATTAAGGGAGATGTGTCCCTAGCTTCTAAACCTACTAAAATTAATCGTGATGGTGTCTTGTGGTATCACCCTCCTAGGGGTTGGATTAAAGCCAATTTTGATGGGGCGGTGAAAGGGAATCCAAGAATGGCTGGGAGTGGAGGTGTGTTACATGATGAAAAAGTTATGTTCATTGTTGTGATTGTTGTCTCTTTGGGGAAACAAACCAATCATTTAGCTAAAGCTATAGGAGCCTATCAGATCATTAATTTGGCTAATAGTTTGAACTTTAAAAATATTTGGATTGAGGGTGACTCCAAGAATATCATTGATTTCCTCCTTGGCTTTCCCCCCCATCTTGGACTATTAAGTACTGGATTGATGAGACTAGGGACACTTTATCTAAGTTTGAGAAAGTTAAAATTTCCCATATCTATAGGGAAGGGAATGGTGTGGTAGACTTCTTTGCCAATGAGGGAATAAGATAAAATAGAAAGGTGATGTTGTAGAATTTCAAGGATTTTTCTACTAACGTCAGAGCCCTAATCAATTATGATTGCACTCATGGGAGAGAAGCCACATTTAAAGATGATTAAAGAGAAAGGTGCCAAGTACCACAATATTATAAGATTTGGTGGCAAAATCATAATGAATATGACAGTTGAGTTGAGCTTGCATATTTTGTGGGTACTTTGGTTTTGTTGCGATCTCATAAGTCTGTATTTTACTAGTGTGGGATTTCAGAGGAAAAGAGTGATGAAAATGGGAGGAAGTAGGAAAAGAGTTGAGCCTACAACGTGTACTAAGAATAAAGAAAATTCTAAGGTGTGGAAGAAAATTGAGAAGGGAGGGCTACAACCGTTCATTGAAAAACATCATGGGCCAGACCTCAGAGTGTAATACCCCTCTGTTTTGCTTCTTGTTCAGTTTGCTTTATGCTATGTTTGGTTGCAGCTACTTTGATACTGGATACATTTTGTTATGATGTTTTGATCGCTACTATTGAGCGACAACTATTATTGTGTGATGTGTTGACCTAATTAGTGTTTCTCATGCTTTAATGGATTAATGATGTTGTAAAGTTAACATGAGATGTTATTATGAGATTATTGGATTATGATGGAAGTGTTAGTTTCAATGAGTGTATGGGTGAAGAAGACGGGTTCGTATCACTCGCTTGTGAGCGCCCTGTGAATCCGTAATTCCTTCTTCACAGTGTGTATTATATGCTGGATATATTGTATGATGTTTACTTGGTCACAGGATTGCAGGTACATGACATCGACTCCAGTTGGGTTCATAGGTTTGAGCGTGTTGATCCAACGGTTAAGTTGAATGGGAGATAGTAGCTAGGTAACATGTGTTAAGGTTACACCCTAGCCTTAGTGTGTCATCAGTCGTGTGTGTCAAGTCATTGTCGGTCTTGCTTTGATGTTATTTAATTCTGAAGGATTCCTGATTTGGAAATAGATATTTACAATAATTGCATTTAAATCATGTTGATGATTATTTAATTTAAATAATGCAATGTGGATAAAAGTTTATATTTAAAATTAATTAATTATATTTAATTTATTTAATCAATTAAATTTAATCCAAGCGGGTTGAATTTAGTGATTAAATAATTAAATTAATTAATTAAACGTGATGCAAGAAAATGAAAGGAAATAAAACAATTAAAATTAATTTTGGAATTTAATTTCAATGTGTGAGAATTAAATTAGAAATTGTAATTAAATGTTTATTTGGGAAATGAGTTTCAACTTTGGAAATTAATTTATTCTTTGAAATTGCATTTTAAATTGAAAGTTGGCTTTCAAAAATTGAAATTGAAATTGAAATTGAAATTAATATCTAATTTGCATGCAATGTGAATTAGGGTTGTAAAAATTGAAATTGGAATTGAAATTGAAATTAATATCTAATTTGCATGTAATATGAATTAGGGTTGTATTAGGTATTTTTGATTTATAAAGAATACATGTTTTAGTTTTAGGGCTGAAAAGTTATTAGAAAAATTCATTTTTACAGCAGAGAAGAAATTTTGGAAAAATTTGCACAAAGGAAGGGTTTGAAGAAAGTTTGATTGTAGAATTGATTGGAGGAAAGATTGTTTGCATTTGTTGGGTTTTGGATTGGATTCATTGGATGATTGAAGAAAATTCAGGAAATCTTTTGAGGAGGCTTGCAACAGAAATTCATCTCTTCCTGTAGCTTCTTGAGCCAGGTTTTCTTCTATGTTTTTATTGTTCTTGATTGTTTTTAAAATAGTAGTGATTAAAGATTTGTTTGTTAAATATGTTTTAGAAAATAAATTTGTTGTTAGAAGAAAAGAATCAAATAAATTTGCAGCTTTTGTTTTGTGAAAATTCTTGAGTGAAAATTGTGAAAACCTTAGTTGAATTTAATTTGTTTGAGGAAATCAATTATTTTGTTTTGGATTCAGACATAGAGATTGAGCAATGTTTTTAGAAAATGAAACCCTCTGTTTATTATTAAAAATCAGATTTTAAAATCCATAGGGTAGTTATATTTTTCATGGTAAAATGGTTTGGTTGCGTCCCATATAACTCCATTTACATAAACTGGGTTGTCAGGAAATTTTACGGGTTTCTGCATCTTATAATTTTCTTATCCCTGTAAAAACATCGCAAATACCCAGATCATATTTTTTGAGTTATGCTTGAAACACGAGACTACTGTTAAGTTATTTTCCCATTGTTGCTCTAATAATAAAATAATAATAAATTGATATTTATAAATATTAATATTTTATATATTGTTATCATAATATTAAAATATTATTTAATTATATTTTATATTATAATTTATAATATTAAAGTATTATATTTATTTATATTATTTTAAATAAAATTTGTATATTAGATTAATGGAAATAAAATTATAAACGTATGAGAAAATTATTGTTTATTCTAAAATGGCATGTTAAAGTTTAATTGAAGGAGTTAAATATCTGATTTAAAGAATGCATAATTTAAGATTTAACTGTGAAATTTAAATTCATGTGTAAAAGGTCCAATTATTAATTTGATTTAATTAGAAAAATATATATATGATATTGGGTTATAGTCCAAATATTGATCTTATTTTAACACAATAAGTTATGGAAGAGACCAAATGTTAATTTGATTAATTTTATAATGATTTAATTTGTAAGGGAAATTGGTTATTTAATTTAAAGCGAAATGTTTTGAGTTATAGTTGAAAATACTTATTTTGTTAAGAGCAATTAGAGAATTAAATATTAGTATAATTTCTCCCCTATATGAAAAGATGAATTCTTAATTCAGTTTTATCGATATAATGAATTACGTAATGAATTGTAGAAATTAGAAGAGTTAGTTGTGTATCTGAAAGAAATATTTTTATTGGAACTGATTAGTATGCATAATTCAGTTTAATAGGAAAAAGGTATTTTATATTAAATAATTAAATCATTTGAGTTAGTTGGAAAATGAAAAGAATCCAGTTAATAGAGAACTGATGTTAGTTTTAGAAGTAAACATTGAAATTGATTTAAATTGTTTAAATTAGTATTTCTTGTATTTGTAGATTGAAGATACTTGTTTAATTATTTCAATTAAGTTGAAAGAGCAAAAGTTTTATATTATTGAGAATAGGGATTTTAAAGGATAAAATTAGAATGCGTGGTATAGATTTTGGATAGAAAATTTGAATATAGTATTTGTAATAGTTTATGTTGTATTAGACGTAAATTTAGGAACTAATTATATTGGAAAAGACAAATATTTGTTTTGTTTCATTTATTTCCATAGATCAATTTTAATCGTTGTGATTGGAATATTAAAGAATATATATAATTAAGTTATTAATATATATATATTTGGTGTATACATAATATGGAACATAAATATACATATATTAAGTGTAAATTCATTATCGTATTTTATTTTAATAACAAGCATGCAATATATTATTGAATAGAGATTTAAAAATGGTTTGATTAGTGTATATGGGAAAATTGATAGAGAAACAATATTTTATGATATTAAAGGGATTGAATGTTTTAAATAGAAAATTGAATGAGATGTAAGATTTGGTTAGGAAATGGAAAGAGTTTATTTGCATGGATTTGTGTCGATTTAAAGGTAATTTAAGAAGTTGCTTATATTGATGAGGCAAATGACTATTTTAATTTATTATATTTCAAGTAGAGCAATTAATTTATTGTGAATGAAATATGAAGGAGATATGGATTTAGTATATCTAAAAATAGTAATGCTCTTGTGATTGCCTAAAATGTTCTAGTTCTCTGTATTTCGTAAGGGGATGTAAGTTCAAATTGTTTAAGATTTCTGATAATGGAAATAGAAATATGGGTATATGATTATTTGAGTTAACCCTATAAGTGTGTCTTTGACCTTGTTAATGTTACCTGTTGAATGAATATGGGTTTAGGAAATCCAAATATTAGATTTGATTTATGACTTGAATGCTTTTGTTGCTATGAAGTCAAGTTGCATTGTGGGTTTTGAGATCTAGTGTTAGTCCTAAATTATAAATCTTCCAGAAGAACTTAGAGGATAAGGGTTGTTGAATATTTATGCCATCCAGTTATTTTCCCTTGGGTAGTGCATGGCGTCCTTTCAGTTTTACCTGGTTTTCATGAACGGGGATGTTTGCACCTCCTTGGTTTAGGAGTGGATTATGGGATCCATGTCTCCTTGTATGGAGTGACCTTGTTATATGGTTTCATCTTATTGCCTCCTGAGAAAGGAGTGGGTTTTGTAATATGCATCTCCTAGTCGGGAGCGGTTCTGTTATAGATGTTACCTCCAGTGTTTGGAGATGGGTTCATCTTTGTCGCCTCCTGAGAAAGGAGTAGACGTGTTATCTTGTTTGTTGCACCTTGGTTCCATTGACGTTTGGATGGTGTGATTGTGTTGTCTAGTAGAAGAGTGGCTTGTAACGGGGGTCGACACCCGAAGTGGTGTCAAGGATAACTCATTGTAAGTTATTTAATCAAGTGATAACTAAAACAATACTTAGATGATTAAGATGACACTCTATCTAAGACAACTATTGTTAATTATGTTATGTGTATGGTTCGATGAACATACTTGATTAATATTATGTCCGGAAGCAATGTGACCTATGTCAATGATGTTGGAGTTGTACTTGATTTGTACTTGTTAGTTCATTTGCTTGGTTATATCAGTATGAGTTAGTTTGAGTCTGTCTTTGGTTAGAGGTTGTGGATCTTTTTCCTTGTTACATTGTTACTATCTCCTAGCATGGGGGGTGGGCCTTCGGGTACCACATGGTTGGGTGGAACATGCACCAAAACCGTTGGGTCCCCATTGATCTTCATTACTTGGTGGCAGGACATCCAGATGGATGGCTCAGGTTCTATTGTATTTTCTTGCATTGTAATATTTCTATTTGTATAAGTTATTTTATCCCTCTTATGTTTATGAGGTGAGATTATATAATTGTTATACTTTTGTACTATTTTCTCATTCTGGGAATAAGGGATGTAACTATTGGATTAAGTTAATGTTTATGAAATTATATCTTGTATGTTCATCTTGTTATGTTCTGTGGTATTCTTATGATGTATGATGTTTATTTCATAAAGGTTATAATGCTATGGTTATATGTAATATGTATGTGTGGGTTTAAGTAATCCTAACCTTGTAGCCTTAGAAGTTGTTAATTAGTAAGTGAATGTGTATGTTATTACACTTTATAAAAAAAAATTGGTTCACTTAAGTCGTTAATTATAACTTCCTTTAGGGTTACTTGGTGGGGCATTACACGCAACTGATTATTTTGAAAAACACTAGAATAAAGGAGAGATCATCATATTTGGAAGGAGGGTGTTGGTAGATGATGTGCTTATTGGAGAAGTTATTGGTCTACTTGTTGATGGTGTGAAGTTTTACTGTGACATGAAATACTCAGATGAAGTTGTTATCAGTTTTTCGAAGACAAAGGAGGAGAAGAAGAGACTCGTTAAAGTCTCTAATGGATATTTCGAGTCGAGCAGGATCAATAAAATTTGGAGGGAGGTGCTCAGATTCCTAATGGAATACATTATGTTGGATGGGATATTTACCAAAGTATATAGGTATCACTTTTTTTTACTCAACCATTTCAGCTATAAGGTTAGGGTTTTTTTCCCCTATTACTTGTTGTGCTCTTTGAACAATAGCATTGAGGAGAATAGGAAAAATCCAGATAAGAATTTGGTCCTACATGTTGGCCTAATACAACTCATTTATGAGAATTTCAAAAACATGTTGATTGTCTCTAACCCCATCTCTGCCTAGGCTTTAAAGGGTTATGACAGTAAGTCTAACTTGCCTAAGGATATCAAGGGTTTGGACCTAGATTGGGTGGAAGAGATTACTCATCCTCCTAGTAAAAAAGGGAAGAATACACCTTCTACAAAGCCCCCAAACAAAAAAGATTGTCCTCGAAAAATTCCTCCAGAAGCGTCACTATTGAAGGAAAAGATAAGGGATGAACCCCCTGTGGATAAGCTGGTGGCTTACTCAAAGGATTCTCCGAATGATGACATTGTGAAACCTTCTAGGAAATAAATCTCCTCTACCCCTTTCCACTCTTTTGGAAGAGAGGATAGGACTAGCCCTCACGTGGAATTGAATCCTGATGACCCAAATTTTGAAACTGATAGGGAATTTTATGGTGATATACTTTCTCTTGCCAAAATTATGCAATTGATAATTTCAATTTTTTGAAGTGGGCCTTTCACAAAATTAAGGACCTAAATCTTAAAAATAGAGCTATGACTAGTAAATTGGAAATTTTGGAAGCCAAGGTGGCAGAGTAGAACTCGGTTGAAGCTTTGTGGACAACAGATGAGAAGATGGCCATGGCAAACTACCTCCAAAAAGAGGTAGATTTTACTAAAACCTTAAGAAGGATGGGAAAATCCTTGGAAGAGAGATTGAGAAGATCAGGGAAGCTTTGAAAGCCATGATAGAACACAATCATCAAATTGTTAAAAAGAACTATACTATCTTGAGTGCCTTGGCAGAAAAAATGGACAACACTCAACAAAGACTTTTGATTGCAAATTTGGACACTGAGAAGAACAAAAACAAAGCAGAGAATTTGGGCCCTTAAAAGAGAACCAAGGCCAACTTGAAGAAAAGACAGGATACAACACCGTTGGAGACCCAAGATTTGAGGATGGTGGCCCAATATTTGAACATCCTGGAAATGGAAGTGACAAGGGCCTTAAAGTCTCTAGGTTAGGTTTGGTTGTGTTTCTGTTGTCGCTGGTCTTTTGCTTTCCTTTTGCTAGTTTTTGCTAGTGGTTGCTGGTCTTTTCTGTTTATCTTTAGTTTGTAGCCTGTCTTTTCTTGGACTTACATTTGATCTATCTTTTCTTGGTCTGTAAACTTTGTGGCTTCGGGTCCCCGTAAAATCCATTTTTTCCTCAATCAAAAACATTGATTTAATATCTAAGTCAACATATATTTATTTAATTTTCATATTATTTCAATTATTTTATATCCATCTCAAATTATATATTTAAATATATTAGTTTTTAATTAACATAAATTATTTATATTTTGAATAAAAATCCCTTACAATAACATAATTTTTTAGTAAAAAAAACATAAATTTAACTTTAAAAAGATTAATACCTATAAAAACACAATCATAACACATATCCTTCTCCTAAAAAGGATAAAGGGTTATTGATGAAGGAACTATGTTGTATTAATATAATGATTTAAACATTAGCAAATGTATTAATGAAGCCATTGTGCCTCATTTCAACATTTTCTCATAAAATAATTTTTTTTTGTAGTTTTATATTAAGGTTGTTATTACAACTTGAAGGAAATGGGAAAAGGAAAACAAATAATAATGATGATGATTTTTTTTAATAAATATCAAGTTAACAAAGAGCTTTAGTTGTATTTACATACAAATATTTATAATGGAGTACTAAATATTTCATAATAGAGCTCACAATTAACTTTTGGATAAATTACTTGCTCACAGATAAAAATAGAAAAAAAGAGAGTTGTTATTCTTGCAAAAATAGAGTAAAATTAGACATTTTTTTTATATCTTCTACATTCTACAAACACATATGTATTATATCACTACTCATCAAAAAAAACACATCTACTATAGAGCATGTATTATTGTATAATAACAAATATGATAAGAACAAAGTTTGCGAAAGAGGACATGAGTAGGTGAAGACAAGTAGTTTTAAACAAGTCTTCATCTATTAAATGGAGTAGTGGCACCTTATCTAATTTTTCGAGGATGAATAGAAGATAAAATAACTATAATAGTTGGAATTAGTTGTTTCAACAATTCCTCTTAATCACAACTATTATCAATTAGGATACCCAAACAATTTGGAAGATATTCAAAGCTTTATTTTCTCAATGGTTTGATAAGAATATTTGTATATTGATATTTAGACCTACAATATTCTAAATAAATTTATCACTCTAGCATTTATATGCTTACTCCTTTTGTACAATACAAGATTCTTTGAGAGTGAAACCACTAAAGTATTGTCATTAATTTTTGTTGTTGATCTTTTAACACTCTTCTCTTCTAAATTACCTAGCATATTGCTCCTATTTCTACTACATACTCTTCTTTTCCCAACAACCAAGCTTATTAAGCATGGTCGTGAAATTGATTTTGCATTAGCCAAATCAAAGTATTCATACTCACATGGAGTTCAATATTGACAGTCCTAAAGAAGGTTCAAAGCAATGTCAAAGACATATCATCTCATAGTGAAGATCATTATTGTTGAAATGAGACTATGCAAGAGAAATAATAAGAATGATCATGAATTGTATGTGAAATCTGAGAACTATATGTAAAATGTAATTCAAGAGGCTCTGTAATTTTGAAGAAGTACATGGGTTATAGGAAACTAGCGAGGTTAGAAGTAGAGATTAATTCACAAAAGAATAGTTTAATATCAATAGAAGGAAGCTCCAAAAGGTTCATTGAAGATTTTGGACCAAAGCACATTTTCATTGGTGAAAACATAATAACAATGACAACTCAAGATCTTTGAAGCTAGAAATATCTTGTGAAATAAAAGATATGAAAATAAAGTAAACATCAAAGCCTAGAAGGAAGCTAATGGATTTACATCAGAAGTATCTAAAAGTTCTTCTAGACAGATACTCTATGCTTCTAGAATTGAAGAAAATAGTTTTTTGTTTCTCTTTCAAACTCTAGCTCTTAAGGGATGAGAATAATCCATCTTCTAGCTTCTCAGGAATTGTAATAGATCCCATTTTTCTTAAATGGCTACTACATATAGAAAAATAGGTGTTGTTAGTAATGGCAATAACAAAGACATCAATATTCTCTTAGACAACATCATTGACTCAAGATGATAGAAAATGTAATTTATGGTTACACAACTGTTAGATTCAGTGACTGCATGTCTTGTGTAGGGATTACAGATATCATTGTCTAGTATGGCTGGTTCAAATAGTGAATGGAATGCACTAGTTATCTATAAAGATATTGATAGCATGTTTATATTACTTAAAGGGAAGAATTATGTCCATGAAAATAGTCATGACAAACAAGAGGCTCTTGATGAATTCAAAATGAGTGACTATCAAAATGAAGTTGATAGTGTCACCACAGTCAAAAGATAGAGAATATTCATTAGGACATAAACCTAGAAGATTAAAGGCATGACAGTATAAAGAAATGGAGTTAATGAAAATCTATATGGATGTAGAGATTCCCACACCTAGCTAGAACAAATAAAAGTTGTAGGTCCATAAAAGGAAAGGATTGTGTTGATCATGATAGAGGTTTCAAAGATAGAGCATAGTTCATGTAAGAAATATTAATAACATTGAATATTAATAGTAAACCTATGCATGTGATTGATGAGATATCACTCAAGCCAAACTTAATGGTCGATAGATTATTATCAAGGATTATGGACAATGGAAAAAGATGAAGTAACAATGTTTGTGAGAGTTTCAAACCTTAAGGGTCCTAAACAAACAAAATGCTTTATGGAAATGCTTGGCACAGAGTTTGCATACATTGAAAAGTGTTTTAATAGTCCATTATGGCAATCCATAGAAGGCCCTGATAGTATTAATCATGGTCTTGAAGGACTGTTTATTAAGCATTTTGTTTATCTTCCAAATCTTCATGTGGTAAATTCTAGGAGTAGTCTAAGAAGGATAGTGATACAAACCATGATGACACTGATTATAGGATGAGAAATAGACCATAAAGAGCAGTTTCACTATTTTTGCTTGAAAAGGGATGCCTTTGGTCTATGTATACCTATGCGGTCATGGGAAGATGTTATTTTTGTTATCATCTTGGCATATGTTTTGGTCTTCAATGTGGGGTCATTGTAACTATATGAATTCTATGAGAGTGATATTTACAAAAGCTATTTTTGAAGAGTAATGATTAGATGGAGGGCATATAGGCATAGTTTAAGGAGCTACAAAATTGATGGAAGGAATATAGGGAAGTTTTGACTCGGTTTGGTGTACCCAAAAGAATCTAGGAGCTGTTTAAGAAACCTTGATGGTAGAAAATGTCAAGGAATGAATTTTTTATCATTCAAATACCTTTTTGGAGCACTTCAAGGGGCTAAAAATTAGGGATATCTATTTTGGATGCCCAAGGAGGTTTGAGCTAGTAAAAAAAGTGAACACTTGTCTTCCATTTCTCAAAAACATGTTCCTATTATGTTACATGTAGTAGCTATTGAGAAGCATAAAAGAAAGAGTAAAGGCAGATTTTAGACTAGTTCTTTCTCTCTTAGCTATTGTATTTTTACTTTTTGAAGGTTCTTTCAAGTTGGGATAGCTTTGTAACTCAATTTTCAGACTTAAATATAGTTGTATCAATATGTAACTTTTTTTTATCAATAAAAAAAAGTATTTTGTATTTTCTAATCTATATTATTGTGTCCAAGTAAAAATTATTAATTTATTTTTCTATATTTTATGCAAATCCTTAATGTATGTCTCATTCTTTTAGCAGCTTTATGTAGAGATTCACATGCTTTGTATAGGTCATAGGTTATGACATTAGTTTAAACAATTTCCAACTATGGAAATACCTAGTTTTCCTTTTAGGATTGATAAAAAAATTATGTTTGCTATGAAATACTAATATATAATTATGTAAAATCTTTAGTTGTGTATGAAACAACTTGTTCATTTTGATCACATTGCGAGTCCAAACAATAGTGTAGGTTTGAAAGTTATTTTGGTGCATCACCTTTTAATCTTAGGATTCACTTTTATGTTTCCTTTCACCATTTCCTCAACAAGAAATAGTAGCATAGGTTATATTAGCTTAAGTTCTAGAGGAACCAACACTATAACTAGAGGTTTGGCCTCAAATAATAGTGTCCTACACCTTGAGGCCATCCCAATGCTTCACTAAATGGTTGAATTAAGTTCAAATAATGGTGTATGTTTAGGTTGATATTAGTGCTAACAAGAAAAAAAAAGTCATCCAAAGAAAGCTAACAAACATAAAGATTCATCAAGCAACACAACATAGAAGATCACATCACATACAAGAAAACACACAAAAATTACAATACAAAAAGGTAGGAAGCATGTGATTCGATATAAAGAAAATTGTTTGCATCTCAATCTTACTCATCATAAATGAAAGGTAGAAAATACACATAAAGGGACTACAGTAAGTATCATACATGGAGTATCATCAAGTTCAACACATGGTGGATCACTCTCATTAGGAGGATCATCATGGTAATCCCCATCTACATACATGGATTTTGAACATAAAAGAGATAATTCATTATGCACTTGTTCTTCTATCTTAGCTTCTCCATATTCATTATCCAAGTTTATCATGATAGGTGGCCTACAAATAATGTTATTTATATGTTCACTTTTCATTCTTCATTTTTCTTGGGACATGTAAGGTTCAATTCCATGGTTTAGTGAGGGTGGCGAAGTGGAAGTAAGTGATGACAAGGGTGGATGGGCAAGAGGCAATTCATCAAAGTTGGTTCTGATGGGTGGTTGATCATTTTTATTCTTTTCATCCAATTGGAAAGTGATGGAATGATGTTGACATTTACGCTCCTTAGCATTTTTATTTCTTCTTGCACAAGTTGCAACTTCTGATGGATTAACTCCCAACATAGGTATCTTTTCTTCCTTTGGAGGAGGAACTGAAGGGGCCATTGTAAGTTGGGAGATCACCATGCTTTTAGGTACATAAACTTATTTTTATTTTAGAGGTGTAATGCTAATTATATGACTATCACTTGGTATTTTATAAGATGATAGAGGTGGAACTGCAACACACATGATAGGTGGATGAGGGAGGAGACCTTGTTCAGACTTAGGTTCATCCACTACCTTTGGGTTAGGAAAAAAATTCATTAAAGTCATAGTAGGATGACAAACCTCAGGTGGGATATTCCTAAGAGATAAATTCGCTATACTTTTGGCTTTAAATTTTTGATATGCTATGAAAAATCGATCTTCACACAGTTTGATAGGTTCAATAGGTTGAGACCAAAAATAGTCTAAGGAAAATTTTCCACGAGAAGACAAAGGTTTAAATTCACTATCACAATTATATGTATTTCATATTCAAATGGAAACTTAATGCATTTTTGTATAACTGATGAGACCAAATATTTTGAGTGCATCCATGGATAGCCTAACTTCAAATAAAATTGGCCTAACATTAGAATAATGGTGAATGAGACATCTAGGTTTTTAGGTCCAAATTTGAGTTGGAGAGTAAGTGAATGTATCATAGGGAAAACAAAACCATCATGGCCTTTTAGCCATGATTTTGATTGTTCATAGTTGTATTTATAAAGTTCATACATAAACAAGAATTATTCAATGATCACATGCTCTAAACACATAGGATCAATGAGTATTACCCTTGTGGGTTTTTCATTAGTATAGTTAGTGATACAGAGAGGACCATTAGGTACATTTTATGGATGCATCTGAACACATAAAATAGGGTTCCAGCTTTTAGGAGATGGAACTAAAGTACTATAGGTCTTATTTCACTCTAGTTCATTAAAGGAAACCAAGATACCTCAACCAATTGACTTGATTGAAGAATGGGCTAGGGTTAGGATGGTTTCCTTGGGTGTGATTAAACAATGGGGGTTCACCACTCAGCAAGGATTAGAAAGAAAGAGAGGAATGCAATGTGTAAATCTAACTATGTGACCTAGATTTTGAAACTAAAAATCAAAATAATAAACTAAGAATGAATAGAGGGGCAGCTATAAAATTGAAGAAGCACTAAATAAGGTTTCTAATCCCAACATTTTTACTTTTGATGCAAACTAGAACTCATACACTAGTCTGGGTGATTTAGTCCTTTTTTAGGGTTTCTAGGTAGAAACTATAATTTAATAGTGACAAGTCTAAATCTATTCAAATCTAAAAAAAGTGTTATACGAGTCAGTGCAGGATAATGGGGGTCCAAACTAGTTCTCTAAGTGGCAATGAAAATTCAAAAAACCAAAGTTAGGCAACTTGACATAAAAATTTGAATAGGTTATTAACATATTTTTTAAACTATGTAACAACAGAAGTTGTAGAAAATTGAATGTATTTTCTAGGCTACTAGGCCTTTTTTGAAAAAAAAGAAATCTATTTTGCAAAAAAATGAAATTTCAATGCAATGGTACAAAAATTTTAGGAAAAAGATAAGAAGCAACTGTATGTCTGACCATCCTGAGCACAATTTTTTTTTTTTTTTTAAAATCTTTCAATATAAGTAGATGACACATGCTCAGATGTGCTAAAAAAAATTTGTAATTTTTTTCAATCTAAATAATTAGTTATTATTTTTTTATTATAAAATTTTAGAATTATTAAAATGCCTATGTTTGACCACCATAACTTTGTCAAAATTTATGAAATTCAGTTTTTTTATCCTATAGTATGCAAAGCATAGAATGTGACACATCTCGTAGGTTCAAAAAATGTTAATTAGTTTGAAAGTTATAGATTTTTTTCAATCATCTTATCAATCAGGACTTTAGTTGTAATGTATGTAGATAATCAATGATAATTATTTATTAAATTAAAAATAAGGAATAATTTATATTGGTGGAAAGATGACAATTTTTTCTATAAACGCTTTTCGTTTCATGAAATTTGGATCCAAAAAGGTTGTCTTCCACAAGGGCAAGCTTCAGCAAACTAATCAATTTTTCTAAACGTGTTTTTGGGGTTGAATTTCTAGGTTAGAAAATCTCAAACCAAATCCCAAGCCTATTGATTTTTTCAACAAAAAAAAAAATGTTTATAAATGGAGATCCATTTTAAAATGAATATCTGTTACTTGTATAATTTATAATACATAATATTTAGTATTACATAATATATACTAATATACTTATATATTATGTATTATATATTATATATTATGTAATATGTATTATTATAGATTATATATTAGATTAATATTATGTAATATATTATATATTATATACTATATTTAATACATAGTATATATTGTATATTTATTTTGAGAGAGAGGGTGTGTGAGGGACTTGAGAGAGAGAGGGAGAGAGCGAAAGGCCCGAGAGGGAGTGAGAGACCTGAGAGGGATAGGGAGACAAAGTTGAGAGGGAGAGAGAGAGAGAGAGAGAGAGAGAGAGAAGAGGGAGAGAGAGGGAGAGAGAGATGGAGAGAGAGAGCTTGTAGGGAGAGAGGAAGAGAGAGATATATTTGAGAGAGAGAGGGACATAGGAGTGATATGGAGAGAGAGAAACATATAAATACCTAAGAGAGAGAGAGAGAGAGAAAGAGAGAGTTGAGAGGGAGAGCGGGAGAAAGAGAGGGAGAGAGAGAGTTGAGAGGGAGAGATAAATAGAGAGTGGTACTTGAAAGGGAGAGGGAAAGAGAGAGTGGGACTTGAGAGGGAGAGAGGGAGAGAGAGATACTTGAGGGAGAGAGGGAGAGAGAGAGACTTGAGAGGAGAGGAAGAGAGAGAGAGAGACTTGAGAGAGAGGAAAAAAGAGAGAGAGAGAGAGAGAAAAGAGAGAGAGAGAGAGAGAGAGAGAGAGAGAGAGAGAGAGAGAGAGACTTGAGAGGGAGAGAGGGAGGGAGAGAGAATTGAGAGAGATAGAGAGAGTGAGAGTGGGAGGGACCTAAGCATTGGAGGGAGAGAGATAGAAAGAGAGAAAGACCTAAGGGGGAGAGAGAGAGAGATTTGAGACACACAGAGATAGAGAGAGAGGGAGAGGGAGAGAGGGAGTTGAGAGGGAGATTTTTTTCCCATGTTGGAACCCTCTAGAATAAGAAGTGATGCAACCATCAAACAAAACCATCACAACTCAATTCAAAATTCTCGCCCTTAAAACATTCAAGTTTAGTAAAATGTCATTAGATCCTTGATGTAAAAGGTATAAAATCATCACAAATAAGAATCATTATCTTTCAAACATGATACATAAACAAGAATATTATTTACACCATCTAGGTTTGATGCAATTTAAAAAAAAATCCTTACAAGACAACAAGATACATCTTCATTAGATTGTTCATGCTAATCTATACAATAATCATGATCAACAAATAAGATATCACTCAACCATGATGCAAGAACAAACACTAAAACAAAAGATTATTTAATATTTATTACTAATTTTTTGTCTCATCATTATACTATAATCTTCATAAATTCAACACAAAAACTATCCATCCAAGGTAAAATTTTCTTTATGAAAATAAGATCATTGTTAGTGTAAACTATAAAATTCAATAAGAGCATTATCTTAATAAAGTGTTGTGGAACTCTATTGAATCTCTTCATTTCTTTTTGTTTTCCTTTTCAAAATGGGTCTATCTCCTCTCCTCTAGTCATCGTTGATGCTCGTCTAACTCCACATCAATGGACCTAAAGAAATCAACAACATTTTTCATTTTAGATGCAAAACACCTCAAATATGGTGGAATACATTCTTCATTTTGAAGAGCGTTAACTTGATCCTAAATGGATCCAACATTCACATCGATTTATTCTCTCAAGCGAGCACCATCGAATGCAGGTGGTGGAGGTGGGGGGTTATGATGTGGAGTGGATGGAGGTGGATTGGGTGGAGGTGGAGGGCATGGATTCATGATTTAGATATAAGTGAACTTGCAGTGAATTTTTAATTTCAAAATGTAAGATACATGTTTAAAAATCTCCTTAAACCATTCAATATAAATGACTTCATTGAATACAAATGAAAAAATGTGTAAACCTTCATCAAAAATTTACATGGGCTCAAACCAAGATTGGGTCACACAATTTCAAATATGCTTCCTTATATCTTTGATGCAATGCAATTCTTGATTCACCATGCCATTGTGGAACCCCATTCCACACCATATTTTCCTCTACCTGCAGATTTGGAGTCTTTAGAGGAAAATAGGATTTAGTCATAGTTCTTAGTAAAATATTTTTTGTTTTTCATGTTTTTCAGAGCTTTATCAATGGAACTTTCATAATTTTACACACCCTATAGTGACTTTCAGTGCTTCAATGGTTTTTGCGACACTCAACTTCTAACCCTTCTCCTTCTTCTTCAAGTATTTTTCAAATATCTTTTTCTACGTTTTGATATGGAACTTCTAGTGCTTTGTTCAACTTTTAGTTTGTATCAATACATGTTCTATATGATTCCTAGGTACTTAGTATTTTTTCACATGCATCTATAAAAGCAGTTCCTTCGATTTAGCTTCAATTTTCTCAAAATGGAGTTCTTTGTTATCTCATACTAGCACATTGTTTTGATGCTCTACTCTTGTTTCATAAAGGACTATGTTGTATCTTCTATTAGCCCATTAATGGGATTTAATTACTATAATTGTAGACATATATAATAAATATCTACTCTAGTTAACATCCAATTCTTCTATTAATCAATTAAAACAATTTATTGATTAATTCCTTAGCTTCATCATACTTAATTAAATAAATAAAATTATTTAATTAACTCCTTAAGTTCTTCTTATTTGATTCAATAAATCAAAATAATTTAAATCAAATATAAAAAACCCCTAAAATCCTCCAAGTTAATTAATATGAATTAACTAACCTCTAATCATAATCACCCATTCTCTAGCCTTTGACTCAACTTGAATCAAATCTAAACTCTTAGTTGACCCACCCACTTGCACCAATAAATCAATTCTTTGATTTATTAAATATTCTAATTTCCTCCAACTTGGCATCTTTTGGGAATATTCCTCCAATTTGAATTTTCTCTCCCACATGACTTGTCCATCTAACAAAGCATTTAAGAGCTCTTACACAAGTCAACTTGGCATTACTCTCTTCTTTCATCCCCCCTAAACATGTCATTTCATCAAAATTTAAATTTCAAATTGGCACATTGACCAAAATGTGCACAACCCTCATCCTCTCACATCTTGTCATTGGATCATGAATGATCCCACATTCATCCAAATCCCTCAATCTTCTAACCTTGAATCTATAAATGCAAATCATTTCAACAACAGCTTGCTACAACACACAACACTACACAAATTGATGCGCAATCTTAGTATTGGCATTATCATCTTGGAATTTTTGCTTATCAGGGGGTGGGAAAGGGTATCCTTTCTAAATCATGAGGAGAAAAACTCCCACTATGGAATAAATTTTGATTCATGTTTTCATATGCTTTCAATTAGATTCCTTGTTTTCTTTTATCTTGTTTCCATATCTAACATGGTCAAATATTTCATAGGGATGTTGTGATTTTATTGTTTTAAATTGGCTAACAATGTTAATAAGGTTTAAGCATTTGTAGATTTTAGCATCTACATTCTGGCATTAGAAGGAGTTTAAGTTTTTGAATATTTTTTTGTCACTTTCTAATTGGGATAGTTTTCTTTTTGCTAAACTCTAGCATATAGAACATCGATGTCTACTTGAGCATGGTTCTGTATGGTATAGTTAAAACCGAATCATTTTCAGAAAAAATGGTACAAATCTATGAAATATTTGGGCTAAATCTAGTTTTTGTGGTGGGCTACAATTTGCAACATCTGACTCATGTTCCATGTTTTACCTAATGTTAACGATCATTGTGATAAATCTAGTTTCATTTGAATTATTACTTACAAGTTTTGAGTCATTGAAGGAAAGACTTCATATTTAATTGTGTTTACTGTCAATACTAAAAAAATGATATCTAACAATGTTAATCTAGTGAAACTGCATATCGATTAAAGAAAAGTTTTGGTTTATCATTCGAGGTCATTTTTTATTTACATCTGTGTTTAAAGGTTGTTTATGGAGATCATACATGGCAACAAGGATCTACATGAGGCCTAGTTTGAAATGTATGGTCCTCAATCAAATGTATATGTGTTAACCAGTGCTATGTGTGTTAACAAGCGCCAATATGTTAACAAGTGATATATGTGTTAGCAAGCGTCAATGTGTTAACAAGTGGTATATGTGTTAACTATTGAGTGTATGTTAACATATGATATGTGTTAAATAGCAAGTATGTGTTAACTAACCTTCCATATGTTAATTTCATACTTTATCTGTGTATATAGGTTTTACATTTATATGTCTTCAAGGCATCGATTAAATTCTCCTCTCTCCAATATGCGTCATACAGTTTATTTTTTATTGACATTAATCTTTCTTTAGGCGCATTCACTCTTCTTACTGACCAAATCCGTGTTGCATCAGGATGGCATTCCAATGTGTTTTATTTTAGGTAGTTATCACAACTTAATCCCAATTGATACATTCGACCTTTTCTGTGGAGGATTGATGGTCACCCATAAATAGTAATTTGTAATGTGTATCAGCCATAAAAAGGAATAGATTCTTTATTGGCATCTAATATAATCTTCGTGCAACTTATAGAAGAGTCAGTGTCAACTTATGAAAAGAAACTCAAATTAATATTGGTGAATCATCTATTATGCAATCAGATTTGGCTTCTGATAGTGACTTAGAGTCTTTGCAAGTGCACCATCATTCATGAGCTCCATTGGGAAAATGTGTGTGGGCTTGAGTGATAATTAAATGCACCATTAGTGTTCAAAGGACACAAAATCTTGGAAATCAGATTTTTTTCTCTAATTTTACCAATCGGTTACCTTTTTGTTGCTTGAAATAATCAAAAGTGTCCAAAAAGAGTACTGCATAAGGCTGGACAGTGAGTTTTTCAACTTGGCTAAGGCAATTGGTATTAAATTTGAGTAGACAAGCATAGTTCGAAGTGATGTTTTAGGCTGTGTTTTATTTGATGCCATTAATGTTGACTCAAGATTTTATTTCCGACACCATTAATATTGACTCAAGCTTTTGTTCATAGCAATAATTTTATTCACTCGATAGATTTGGGGGGATGGATTAGGGGGACATACTTATCTACACTTATCAGATCTAAAAGCTATTGATTCTTCAAAGCATAATTAATTTGTTGTTCGATTTGAAAGTGACTTGCATTTTTCATCTTGAATTTGCTGCTACTTTTTTTTTTAAAAAAGGGGGAATTTTCACAAGATTTGCATTGGGATGAGATTTGCATTTAAGATTGTTAAAAAATAAAAAATAGAAATATATATCCAACATTTGAACTTGCTACGCATTGAAAAAATAAATTTGATGGTTTGTTTCTTTAAAGATGCTTTTCATGCAAATCTTAGTTTGTTAGGATTAAATTATGGGCAAGAGAGGCTTCTATCTTTGTTAGAAAATTGACTCATGCTAACTAATATTTGCTTTAAAGTCTAAGGAAAGAAGGATTTCTGTTAATGCTTTCTTGTCTTCACATGATTTGTCTTCTTTATCTTGTAGGTATTTTCCTTTGCACGAGAGCTCACAACATTGAAACATTGGAAGAAATCCTTAAAGAATCTTGGAGTTAAAGAGGATTGAAGCATTAAATTTGGAGCTGACAAAGCATTTTTAAATGCTTTAAAGGGCTTCCATTCCATGCTTTAGTTTTTTGTTTTAGGTTAACTCACATCTTTTTGGGGCTTTAAAAAGAACATTTCAATCTTTGCTACAAAGGGCATAAAATGAATCTTAGGAAAAACTCACTAGATTTTGTTTGGGGCTAACAAATGAACAAGGAAAATTCCACATTTGATTTGGTGCTTTAAAAAGAACTCAATTTTTCCTTTGGAAATTAAAATGAACGTGTTTTTGTGTCTTGCAATATTTTTTGCAAAGTAATTTCATTTAAAAAGGCTATGCAATTCTCTTGTGCTTCACGATGATCTTGAGAATCAAAAATATTTTTGGTGACATTAAGTTGCATAAAAGATTGCTCTCATATTTCATTTGAGTTCTCAAATTGAACAAAACTTGTCTAGTGTGAGAAAAAGGCATTGCGAGTGTTCTCTCTTTGTTCATGCAAACAAAGATGATCAAAATACAAATGCACTTACTCGCTATTGTGCAGCTTTAGAAGGCTTTCCTTGGTGAGGAAAGTACTCACCCCAAGGGAACGACCCAAGCGATAACGAGCATAAGCCAAGCTCTTGCAAAGTGTTATATAAATTTGTGGTTACGATGAAAATTATAAATAATGGGAAGCGATGCATGATAACTCTCCCCCAGTATCTTTATTATGTGTAAATCCCTTGTTCTAAGGGTTGGGAGATCTCTCACAAGGAATTTATCATTGCATCCCCTAAATTGGATGCCCTTATTACAAAACTTTGTTTAGAGGCCAAAAATCCCAATATTTGTTGGCGTTAGGAGGTCGAACCTCTGAAGCCATCCCAGATTCTCATGGGGGTGATCCCACAAAGCTGGTTTACAATTTATGAGAGGAACTGATTTTTGCTTAAATCACATATTTTTAGAAAACATAATGATTTAAGCCTTTAAAACTTATATTTTAAGGATTCCAATTGAGGAGGATTTGATTAAACCACCTTATCTAAAACCCCCTTGGATAGAACCTCCCTAGTTTTAAACCATACCTATAAATGAGTCTCCTTTACACCTATCAAAATGCTAATAAAAAATCACTTTTGATTTACCATTTGGGGGATCAACTGAATTCATTCAAAATTTATTTCAAATTATTATGGTAGTCCTTGAAATGAGCTATCCTACAAATATAATTTTAATATGTTTTGGTTTTATTATGTATGTGTTTTTTAGTTTTATTAAACATAGGTTTTTCACCAAAAATCAAGCTCTCTGATTTCCAAGTGTGGAAAAATAGAAAATTATCAAAATATATATTTTTTAAATATGTTTGTACTGGTTATTGGTGTCCTTGGTCCATTAAAAAAAAAAATGAATTTTGATATATATAGAAAAAGTTAGGTTGTATATAGTCTGCCTATGTCTGAATTACAATTGGTTTGACTTCGAAACTCTATTAAGGAAAAAATATTCAATAAAAAAATATGAGAACAAATGAAAGTGCTAGATATTTTAGTTACAAAACTAAATTTGACAAAAATAGAATTTTATCCTTCATACAAAAAAAGTTATGTTGTATACGGTAAGCGTCACTTTTTAAAAATGTTGTTTTCTGACAAAAAACTAGTTTTTTGTGGGAGATGGAAAAAGAAGTGCAATCTTATTCCAAAAAATTTGAAAAAAATATTTTTAGAATCTATAGACAAAATGTGATGAGACTCTAGTTTGCATCATCTTCAAATTCCTCACAGTTTAGCCGCTATAGGTGCCCAAATGTGAATATTTAGTTAAAAATAATAATTTCAATGTCCAATTTGGCCAAAAATTGTAAACCACAATTGTAGGATCACCCATGGCTCTTAGTAGAAATTAGAAGTATGCCATGGGAGATTCATGGGTATTGATTCTTGGCTGAACTAAGAAGTATGTGTTGTGGAGGGGAGCCAATGTGGTCAAGCATCTAATCATTCATTAAGTGTAAGCGTACCTGGATTTGTCCAAGTGGGAACTCAACAAATATTTTCTTTACCATCCTAGGATTGTGCAGTCTTTGACCTAGTTAAACACTTTTCTTGCATCCAAAACTTTTGAAAGAAACATTCACAAAATCCTCAAAATTTCAAACCCTTTAGGAGAATAAAATACCCTTGAACAAATTCACATGCTAGTGCTTGTCCTTGGGATTCGTATCCTTAGAGGCTTCTAAGCATTTGGATTTAATCTCAATTTTCTTACTAAAGTCAACAATAGGTAACCTTTTCCTTGCTTTACTTGATTTCCTCATAATACACTTTGTGGGATGAAAGAAAATTAGGACTTTGGACATTCAGTTTTAAAAACTAAGCAAGAAGTGATTGTGGTAAAAAGCAAGTCATTAATCAAGATTAACCCCAATTGAACCCCACACATTGCTTGCATTCTTCTATCTTATATTTTACATGCAAACATTGATCTTTTGGTTTGAAATACTCTTAGGGAAAAACATGTTCTTCAATATCTTGGTCTAGTAAACAATTCCTCTTAGGTTCATCTAGGATCAAGCCAAACACTTCACCCATCTCAAACATCAATCAAATCCCATATCACCAAAAAAATCTTGGAAACTTTGAGAACATCATTCATGCTAGACTTCCAGGCAAAATAAAAACCATCTTATTTGACTTAACAAACTTAGTTAAATCATCAATCCTTTGTGGAAAAATTTACCTCTTGATAAAAACCAACATCTTGGGGTCTAGGAGTTCATCACCTCGTTTGGCTTAACACAGTTAGTCAAATTATCCTCTTATATAAGAGTTTACTCTAGGATAACACAACTTCCAAGAATTTACAAGTTCATTATCCAAAATCACCTTGTTTGACTTAACACACTTATTCAAGCTATCCTAAATCAAAATCAAATCAAATCAAGTCCTAAAGTCTAGCATTGATCCAAAATTCCTCAAAATTTACCCATATCATTCACCCCTTTCACCCTTCATCTCATCATTGGTCCTAAAACCCTCAGAGGTCAACAAGTTCAAAACACAAGAAAAACATGGGATATAAAATTGATTCATCCATCACGAGTAGTCCAATTCAACCAAACAATTCAAGCCTTATGATGCCAAATGATTTTCAAAACTTGCATTTGTGTAATCCATACATGGGATCTATATCTCCTTCAAATCTCAATAATACAATGAATGTGAATTTCCCAATCTAAATTTAGGAAAATAAAACCTCAATGATACACCAAATGTGATTTTTCCGAATCTGAATTTTGGAACACCTTTCTCGATGGTAGATTTAAATCCAAGTCCAAACCTACAAATCTATCAACCAAACACTCAATGCATGAATTTTCCAAACAACATTATCCCACCAAATCCATACACGCCAAATACAGGTTTACCAAACATGAACCTTTCAAATCCATACTTGGTAAACTTTGGGATAGATATGTTTGCAAATCATACAAATGTTGTTCAAAGTCCAAGAAATATGTTAACGACTCCAAGCATTGATCCAAGTCAAAGTAACACCATGCAAAATCAAAGTTACCTAAATCAAGGCAATATGATTCTCAACCACAACAATGTTCATAGTCAACCTATAATGCCAAATGAAAACATCACACCAAATCAAAGCATTATCCATAATCAACTTGTCCATGATCCTAGGAAAACACCATAAGGATGCATTCCAAATTTTCTTGCTAAACAACCAAGTCAACCATATCAAGAATGTCAAGGTCAAATCTTGCGAAAAAAAATTGCTACACTCAAAAAACTCATTGATTCATATCACCAAGACACATCTCCACCCCAAAATCAATACGCTCTTCAATTGGTTGAACCATGTCCACAACAACATGAGGAACAATATCTCCAATGTTAAGAAGTTGGATATCAAGATCAACAACATCAACAACAAACCCAACCTTCATGTCTCAAAGATCAATCACCTCATCTCCAAAATCAATCACAAGAAGGTCAATTTAAAGTGAAAATCTCACAAGGTAACAAATGAAAATACACACCACTTGGAGAACCAATCGAATCAGTCATGCAACTGTTGATACAAGAAAATCTCATTAAAATCCCCATTTATGTGAATTATCAAGAGCCCATGGTGAAACTAGCAGGGTACAATGAGAAGCACTTTTGTGATTTTCACAAAACAAAGGGACACACAACATCAAATTGTATTTGACTCAAAAATCTCATCCAAGATCTCATTGATCAAAAGCTAATAGCTATTGGGGACAATAATAAAAGTTCAACCACTAGTGATAGCATTAAAAACCTCCCCACCATAATTGTTGAAAAAAATGATCATGATCTATCCATTAATGGGCACATTAAAGATGTTTCCACCTCAACCAATGATCAAATCAACACACACCAAGAGCTACTTTTCAGTCATGATCAAAACTCACCAACAATGATCCAGTCCAAGAAATGTTAACATCATTTGATCCTATGGTTGAAAACATTGACAATATCCCACCATAACTATTGAAGACAATAATCAAAATCAATCCATCAATGAGCACTGTGAAGATATGTCTACCCCATCTAGTGATCAAATCAACATTCACCAAGAGCCACTTTTTAGTAATCTATTTCAAGATGTGTTAACATTATTTGATCCTATTGATATAATCCACAATCCATGGACCAATGATCATATTGAGAATGTGTCTACATCGCCTTATGAGCTAGAGGACATATCTCAAGAATTTATTCCAACGCATGATCAACATCTACCACCAAGGTCTAGCAATGGTCTTTCCCAAGACAAACTAACATCCATCGACCTAATGATTATGGATAGTGAAGGAATCCTCAAACATCAGAAACATATTGAATCACTACCCATTCCTAAGGATGATGTCCAAGAACCCACTATAATCAATCCATCCTTTGAGACCGATTGATCTCGAGAACTTGATCTAAAGCATTCCGAAAGAAATTCTGAAATCATTCTAGATCAAGAATTTGTATCTCCAAGATATTACAATGATCTAATGGGCACTCTCATATCTATACAAGATGTTGCAAATAATGATCACATCCATATAGCACATACCCCTCCGTCTAACCATGAGATGCTTTCTTTGGATGGACACATAGATGATCTTCATTCAAAACAATATTATAATACTCTTGATATCATTACCAAGGAAAAAGAGTCTCCCACTCGTAACATTTGTACACATGATCAAGGTATAGAATAATCTAGAGGCATATCAAAAATGATCATAAAGAAGACTTCTGCAAAAGTGGTAAATTAGAAACATCCTATGAAATGAATCACGAGGAAGAGTTTTATGGGGACAATGAACCATCAACACTTCTTGAAGAAGCAGTACAATCTGATATCTCACAGGATCAAGCCAAAGATATCAATCAGGCATTCATCCCACATATGGAGGGTACTATCACTTATAAAATTAGATCACTTACCTTTCTTAGGGAAAGTTATCTCATCAATAAATAATTTATCACTTTTGAAGATCCACCACAGAGAAGAAAAGGATTAGCACCTTGTTTCCAAGGTAAATCATATCCTATTGCAGATAAAAAATTTGAGCAGATAAATTATCAAGGAAGAGGATTAGGCCTACATGAATAGGGTATCCTGGAACTAGTGCAAATTATTGGCAATCTTAAGCATCAAGGTCTTGGTTATTCAAAAATTAAGGGATCTAAACATATCAGTGATACCTCTATAAAACTGGAGGAAACTTCGTCTCAAGAAAACGTCAACATAGGGAGCACTAAGAATCCTTATGATGAAACCAATGGCAATGCTACAACATGCCACATCATGAATCTTCATCCACCCATCACCCCATCCATGAATTGGGACCAACGTCAAGAGAAAGACTTGAATCAAAGCATGAAAAATTTCATCAAAGAGAAAGAAGCTAGGAAGCATATCATACAAATCAAATACATATGGATACTAAAGAATACAAAGAATGATTATCCCTATCAAACTCCATTAGTCAAAGAAACTATGGGGCAGAATAAAAAAGGGAAAAGTATCCATCAAAGATGTCCATGAAGGAAAAGGCAGAATTCTCAAGCAACATAGAAAGTATATCAAGCTAATGGTCCTAATTCTATGCACACTTTCGTATCCATCCATAATTGCTCATCTTCCCAAGTTTGGAGAGTCAAAGGCTTCAAACTATCAACCAATCCATATTTTAGTCCTAAACACACTCCATCCATGCCTCCACACATGATATCCATTTCTTAGCTTGCCCTTGTGTTGGAAAAAACCCTTCATCATAAGGATTTCAAAGGCACTCTATCACGATGTATGTAGAAAGACAAAGTTAAATTTGATATTGACAAAGCAAATCAGAAATATTGAAAGTTGCTTTCAAGTGTACATATCTTGGAAAATAAAATTATTCAAGAAAGATATCAGTGGCACATTGTGAAATAATCATATACATTGACACCACCAAGTGGTTCAACATAAGCTTAAAATCTTTCCAACAAAAAATCGAAAAATATCAAAAAATATTAAAAAAGATCAAAAATCAAAAAAAGGATTGAAAACAATAAAGAGAAAAAATCATCCTCTAGTGAAAACCACTTCGGTGGCACTTTGGACAGGTACCATGATGAAAACCTGGAAAACATGCATCATGTGTAGAATTGAGCATCTACTGCACTAGTTCAGTTGGAAGCATTTCATCCCATCCATAATAAATCTAGCATTCCCTCCACATAATCCATTCATCCATGATTCATTTATTGAATCCATTTTCATATATCTGCATTCATAATTCAAATTATCGTGATGCACACTTCACACTTTCTTAACATCTTGACATGGGTCATTTTCATTGATGCTATCTTACCCAACGTTATCTGAGCATCCTCTATGCGAACACCTTATCTTATCATAAGATAATACTTGGCATCCTTTGCATACTTAGCATACCCATCCATCTACACACCTATCCCAACATCCACCCATGGCATTATGTACATTGCTAGACACTGGGGGCATATATTTACATCTCACTTCGAGAAAAAATATTAATATATATCCTCCAACTTATGTGCTGATCCAAACATTTGGCGAACATGCAATCAAATTGGTCAAAGCATTTGTGATCCAAAATCCAAATCACTAGCCCGTGACATATTTTGACGAGATGATGTTGTGCATTCAACTTTATCTTTCATCGAACATCAATCCAAATAATCAATATCAATCACATCTAATGCGTACTTCAACGTCACATCAAAAATAAAAACAATTTTATTCCAAATCAAGATTCATCAATCTTGATCAATCAAAATCTAATCAATCCATCATCATCTCGGGATATCCTTCCCAATCCTTGTGTTGCTTAACACTATCCTTGCATTGTTGTGTATCCTCAACAATGTTATCATGATAAATCCATCAATCTGATCAATGAACCCTAGCTTCATTTTCAACAAAATCCCAAAATAGAGCACTAATATCATATCCATATCCAAATCATCAAAATTATGCGAAAATCCAAAAAAATCCAAATCATACCAAAAATCCAAAGACATCTCAAAAAATCAAAAATCAAAATAAAAAACATGATAACCAAACTACGTCATCTCTAAGCTTGAATGTAGACAAGGTTGATCTTTGATCATCCTTAAAGACATTTTAGGTTAGTCCTTTAGGCGTCCGTCGCAATGGAAATCTGTTTGCCCATATATTTCACATTTTAGGTTAGTCCTTTAGGCGTTCGTCGCAATGGAAATCTATTTGCCCATCTATCTCATCAATAGTCAAGTCAATTGTCATCTGATCTATGTTGTCTCTGAGCTTAAATGTAGGAAAGTTTAATCCTTGATCGAACCCCAAGACACAAAATCCAAAAAAAAAAGAAAATCTCATAAAAAACCCAAAAATCAAAACAGCCTCAAAACATTCAAAAAATACCAAAAAATACAAATATTTGAAAAACACCCCAAAATGGCGCACCCGTCTCATCTCGCTTTCACCTATAATAATCACCGTTCATAATAAATCAATCATCATCTTCATCCTTTGGTGAGTCAATCAAGCCAATCTAGCAGGTTCAAAAGTGAAGACCTAATCGTCAAAGTCTCAAGTCTAGGTCAACAAGCAAGCAAGTTGGTAAACTTGGAGTATCAATAGCTTATCATCCAATCAATCTCATGAAAACCTGGATAAAAAATTTCCTAGGATGCATCCTTCCCACAATGGACATCAGCATTAGGTATAACCTTAGTTTAGCCTTTGGTAGTGGTACGAAAAACATCAATTTGTTTGTTTACTTTATCTTTTCTTGGATTTATCTTATTGCGCTCATTCCAAGGACCTCTCGATGACGCCTAAATAAAACAGGTTTAGAGAGAAAGGAATGGGGCAATGATCATTATCTTTTTGTCTGTTGTGCTTGTTGCATGTTCTTGTAATATAAAATTGTGAATACTTACTTTGTTAGGTCTATCCTAGCAAGGTTTCCATATGTCAAGTGTGAACAAGAGCACTCCTATCAGATTGTCAAGTCAAATTCCATCACACTAGGTGCAATACCATCTTGGTTCTTTATACCTTGATGCATCATACCTATGTGTGTTACCAATCATAAGGAAAGTTATGCTCTTTATCTCTCCCATCTCTGGATAAGTAATACATCATCACTCATCTTCATATCAAATAAAGTCTCAATGACTCATGGACTTGTTGAACTTCTGCATCTTCTTGGATTCAAGGGTTGATCCCTCCCATTATTCTATCCTCATTTACACTAACATAATGCATCCATCCTGCATGTGCACTCTCATCCTACATAATCATGTCATATCATCATAGGACAACATCATGCATCTCATCCATCTCACATGCATTGCATAATCATTTAAGTTGTTTAGGATAATATAGATTTGTTATTCTAAGCAACATCTCATTTACATCATCATTATCATATAGATCTATTAGTCTAACCATCCATACATCCATTTTTAACCTCTTTGTCATGAGATCGACCTCAAACTTCTCGCTCGATCTCACGAGGGGGCAATGTAATAACATACTTATTTCTGCTGGGGCATCTAAAAAAAATATAGAATTTTTTTAAATTTCGATGTCGGTAGCATCATTCTTTGAACCAATGCAACAAGTACATTGTTTCAAAGAGGGGGAAAATGTAGGCACATAAAATAGACATCTGCTCTAATTAACATCCAATTCTTCTATTAATCAATTAAAACAATTTATTGATTAATTCCCTTTTTCATCGTACTTAATTAAATAAATCAAATTATTTAATTAACTCCTTAAGTTCTTCTTATTTGATTCAATAAATCAAATATCAAAACCCCTAAAATCCTCCAAGTTAATTAGTCTCTAATCATAATCACCCATTCTCTAGCCTTTAACTCAACTTGAGTCAAATCTAAAATCTTAACTAACCCATCCACTTGCACCAATAAAACATTTCTTTGATTTATTAAATCTTCTAATTTCCTCCAACTTGACATCTTTAGGGAATATTCCTCCAATTTGAATTTCCCTTCCCACATGACTTGTCCATCCAACAAAGCATTTAAGAGCTCTTACATGTCTCTTACACAAGTCAACTTGGCATTAACTCTCTTCTTTCATCCCCCCTAAACATGTCTTTTCATCAAAATTTAAATTTCAAATTGGCACATTGACCAAAATATGCACATCCCTCATCCTCTCATATCTTGACAAGTGGAATCTTGTCATTGGCTCATGAATAATCTCACATTCATCCAAATCCCTCAATCTTCCAACCTTGAATCTATAAATGCAAAGCATTTCAACAACAACTTGCTACAACACACAACACTACACAACTTGATGCACAGTCTTAGTATTGGCATTATCATCTTGGCATTCTTGCTTATCAGGGGATGGGAAAGGGCATCCTTTCTACATCATGAGGAGCACCACTCCCACTATGGAATATATTTTGATTCATGTTTTCATATTCTTTTACTTAGCTTCCTTGTTTTCTTTTATCTTGTTTGCATATTTAATATGGTCAAATATTTCATAGGGATGTTGTGATTTTCTTTAGTTAAATTGGCTAACAATGTTAATAGAGTTTAAGCATTTGCAGATTTTAGCATCTAAAATAATCACCCATTCTTTTGAACTCTAATATTTTTTACTATGGAAATTTTTAGTTCTATCATTGTCATAGCCTTCTATGTACTCTTCCCCTTTGCAATAAAGTTTGTGGCTCTGCCACTTTTTTAAAAAGAAAAATAAAAAAGGTGTAAAGCTAATTTATGTCTAAGACATGTAAATGGATAAAATAATTTTTAAAGTGATGTGAAATCTCATTAAAAATACATTAAACTTTTACCTTGCTACAATGTGGAAGTGTTAAGCTCCAAATTTCCAATACTTAGTAAATCCGGATACATAGTCAGTAATGGTTAAACAAAACTTGTCCAAGCAACCATACAAAAATAGGAAAAGTTAATGGGTAATAATTGATGGGCTATGCATGAGGCTATCATAAAATATGATACAATATGATAGCCTCCTACATATCCCATTGATTATTATCCATTAACTTCACTCATTTCCCTGTGCCTACTAGGATAAGTTTTTTTTGGCTAGTACTAACTATGGATGAAGATTCATTAAGTATTGGTAATTTATAGCACTTCCAACAAGGGTCCTTTCTATTTTGAGATTCGAGGAGATTCAAAAGAATTAAAAAATTTAAAAATAATTTTTTTAGCAAAGAAATAATAACTTAAGAATAAGCAAAAAATGAAAGAATTTAAGAAACACAAGAATAAGTGATAAAGAAGAAGGAAAAATATACAAGAATGTAAAACAATTTAAGTAAATGAAGAAAGGGGGTAATGAAGGTTGAGTTTTTTTGTTTTCACCTAACGAGGGTTTCAATTTTTTTTGTAGGTTTAGATTGAAAGAAAAAATTCAACAAAACTACAAAGAATGCAAGAAAACCTAAATTAATAACCAATTAGAAAAACAATGGTAAAAAATGCAAAGAAAAGGATTGAAATACATACCTCGATCATGTTGGAGGTCACTGCACATGATGGAGGTTGTTGCTCAACTACGATCGTCATGAAAATGAGGTAGGTTTTGGGTTTTGAAATCCTCAACAATACAAATATTCATTTGTAACGATATTCATTTCTTTCTAGTATATTGATATAGTTTGAAGAAGCTTCAAATCTAATGTAGTTGGTAAAAAATATTTATTTTCCATGTATTATGAATACATAATAAATGTATTCTATACAAATATATAATTAATATATACTATATTATATAATATATATTATATATTAAATATAAATTCTAGTATATATTATATATAGTGTATACTATAATATATAATTTATATTCTTTATATTGTATATATATTAAATTTATTATATATATTTAATATATAGTCTCCCTTTGAACTCTCCATCACCCTCTCAGGTTCCTAATATATATTTAATCATTATATATTAAAGAGAGGGAGAGAGAGAGAGAGATAGAGAGAGGGAGAGAGAGAGAGAGAGAGAGAGGGAGAGTGGGCGAGAGGGAGAGGGAGAGGAAGACTAGGAGAGAGAGGCAAGGAAAGGAATAGTTAGAGAGAGGGAAAGAGAGGCAAGGAGAGAGAGAGAGAGAGAGAGAGAGAGAGAGAGAGATGGGGAGAGGGAGAGTGCAAGAGAAGGAGAGACAAAGAGAAATAACTAAAAGGGAGAGAGGGACAGAGACCTATAAGGAAGAGCGAGATAGAGTCCTGAGAGGGAGAGATGGGGAGAGAGAGGGAGAGAGGGAGGGAAATAGAGAAAGGGGGAGAGAGATACCAAGAGACAAATGGAGAGTGGGAGAGAGAGAGAGAGGGAGAGGGAGAGTGGGAGAGGGAGA
>CM021106.1:494840758-494912779 GCA_007115665.2 Sequoiadendron giganteum
GAGGGAGAGTGGGAGGGTCAGTGGGAGAGAGTGGGAGGGTCAGTGGGAGAGAGAGAGAGAGAGAGAGAGAGAGAGAGAGAGAGAGAGAGAGAGAGAGAGAGAGAGAGAGAGAGAGAGAGAGAGAGAGATAGTGGGACATAAAAGAGGAGAGGGAAAGAGAGAGAGAGAGAGAGAGAGAGAGAGAGAGAGAGTGGTCTGAGGGATAGTGGGCAAGAGGGAGAGAAGGAGAGGGAGAGTGGAAGAGAGAGAGTGAGAGTTGTAGAGAGGGAGAGATAGAGGGAGAGAAGGAGTGAGATAGAGAGAGACATGGAAGGAGGGAGGAAGAGGGAGAGGGAGAGTGGAAGAGAAGTAAAGAGATAGAGATGATTCTCTATATATTAAAGAAGGAATATATATTAGTTACTTGAATCAATTTTTGCACTTTATAAATGTATACTTTCTAGTGTATTTGAGTAGATGATAGGTCTTATCAATCCTTTCATTAGTATTTCATCTAAGATGCCTAAGCTCCTTGTAAAGTTTTTCCTCTTTCATCTTACCTTTACAAGTCAAGTGTGTTAAACTTGTGCTGAATTCAAATCCCACTTTCTTATATATAATAATAAAAATGTACCAAAAATATATATTGTTTTTAATGTATACCACCTTCAACATTTTATTTTATTTTATGTGCTCAAAATATTGAATATAAAGCTTTAAAGACCCTTCACTTTTGTTGGCTTCCCCCTTCATTTTTAATTTACATGAATATTTTAAAGTGTTCTTTAATATTATTAATACACAAATAACCATTTGTGTAAGGACCACTGTTCCTTAAATTTATATTGCATCTGTTGTATCTTGTTCACATAATTATATATTGATGAATATAGATAGGGATGTTTAATTATATATTAAATGTTTGAATGACAGATTCAAGCTTCCAATGGATTTTAAAATAAAATAGATTACCAAAACAACAAACCATTTGAGTTCCCAACAAAGATTAAAAACATGAAAATTTTATTAATATGTATAATATTATTTTTACATAAATTAATTAAAAATTGCACCATCCAATAATTAATAGCAATAATTTGTAAAATTAAGAATTTTGAGAAAGGAGTGCATATAATTTCTTATTTTAGCTGCACTTGCATAAAAAATAGTTTCTAAATGTTATACAAAATCATTTATTAAAAAAATAGATAAACATTTTATTTTTAATTGATTACAAATATCAAAAAAATAAAAAATAAACTAATAATTATTTTATTATGCATAAACTAAAATACCCTACCCAATAATTAATAATAACTATTAGCAAACTATTGAACTTGTGAAAACACAAGTCCTTAGAGAAGTTGAAATTGTAAGTTGAAGATAACTGTTTCGTTGATCTTGCCATTGACAATAAATATTTGTGCAACTAACTTCGATACCAACTGAAATATAATAATTATCACATTACTAACACTATACTCAAGATATAAGTTTTTCAAAACCCTAAAATTATTATTTGAAAATAATCATGAGTGATCACCGAACATGAAAACTAAAGATTGTATTGCATGTATCTCATCTGCTATAACGAACTGCAGTTGAATTAAATCAAACTGCATGCATAATCTAGAGAGCGGTGCATTAATGTTATAATTAAATCAAACTGGTAAGAAATGATCTCTATTACAGAAAGCAGCGTCCCAACTATAGAGAGTTAATATACTTGTGTTCTTAGGATTTGGGATTTTCTTAAAATTCAGGCATTCTTTCAGCAAATATGTCGGTGTAATACCCCTCCATTTTGCTTCTTGTTCAAGTTGCTTTATACTATGTTTGGTTACAGTTACTTTGATACTAGATACATTTTGTTATGATGTTTTGATCGCTACTATTGAGCGACAACTATTATTGTGGGATGTAGTTATCTGATTATTGTTTCACTTGCATTATGGATTAATGATGTTGTAGAGTTAACATTAGATGTTATTATGAGATTACTGGATTATGATGGAAGTGTCAGTTTCAATGAGTGTATTGGTGAAGAGGACGGTTTCACATCACTCGTTTGCGAGCGCCCTACGAATCCGTAATTCCTTCTTCACGGTGTGTATTATATGCAGGATATATCGTATGATGTTGTTTACTTGGTTGCAGGATTGCAGGTACATGACATCGACTCCACCTGGTTTCATAGGTTTGAGCGTGTCGATCCAACAGTTAAGTTGAACGGGAGATAGTAGCTAGGTAACATGTGTCAAGTTTACACCCTAGCCTTAGTGTGTCGTCAGTTGTGTGAGTCGAGTCATTGTCTGTCTTGCTTTGATGTTATTTAATTCTGAAGCATTCTTGATTTGGAAATAGATATTTAGAATAATTGCATTTAAATCATGTTGATGATTATTTAAATTAAATAATGTAATGTGGATAAAATTTTATATTTAAATTAATTAATTATATTTAAATTATTTAATTAATTAAATTTAATCCAAGGGGGTTGAGTTTAGTTATTAAATAATTAAATTAATTAATTAAACGTGATGCAAGAGAATGAAAGGAAATAAAAGAATTAGAATTAATTTTGGAATTTAATTCCAACGTGTGGGAATTAAATTAGAAATTATAATTAAATGTTTATTTGGGAAATTGGTTGCAATTTTGGAAATTAATTTATTATTTGAAATTGCATTTTAAATTGAAAGTGGGTTTTTGAAAAGTGAAATTGAAATTGAAATTTGAAATTGAAATTGAAATATCTAATTTGCATGTAATGTGAATTAGGGTTGTAAATATTGAAATTGAAATTGAAATTGAAATATCTAATTTGCATGTAATGTGAATTAGGGTTGTATTAGGTATTTATGATTTATAAAGAATACATGTTTTTATTTTAGGGCAGAAAAATCTTTAGAAAAATTCATTTTTACAGTAGGGAAGAAATTTTGGAAAATTTGCACAAGGGTTTGAAAAAAGTTTGATTGTAAAATTGATTGAAGGAAAGATTGTTTGCATTTGTTGGATTTTAGATTGGATTCATTGGAGGATTGAAGAAAGTTCAGGAAATTTTTGGAGAAGGCTTGCATCAGAAATTCATCTCTTCCTGTAGCTTCTTGTACCAGGTTTTCCTCTTTGTGTTTTATTGTTCTTGATTGTTTTCTTTAAAATAGTAATGATTAAAGATTTGTTTGTTGAATCTGGTTTAGAAAATAAATTTGATATTAGAAGAAAAGAATTAAATAAATTTACAGCCTTTGCTTGTGAAAATTCTTGAGTGAAAATTGTGAAAACCTTAGTTGAATTTAAATTATTTGGAGAGATCGATTTTATTTTTTTTGAAATCAAACATAGAGATTGAACAATGCATTTAGAATGGTTTTAGAAAATGAAACTTTCTGTTTATTATTAAAAAAACAGATTTTAAATCTACAGTATAGTTATATTTTCATGGTAAAATGGTCTAATTGCGTCGCCTATAACTTCACTTTTACAAACTGGGTTTTCAGGAAATTTAAAGGGTTTTTGCATTTTGAAATTTTCTTACCCCTATCCAAAAATCGTAAATATCCAGATCGTAGTTTTTGAGTTATGCTTAAAACATGAGACTGCTATTAAATTATTTTCCCATGACTGTTTTGAAAATAAAATAATAATAAATTGATATTTATAAATATTAATATTTTATGTATTGTTATTATAATATTAAAATATTATTTAATAATATTTTATATTATAATTTATAATACTAAAGTATTATATTTATTTATATTATTTTAAATAAAATTTGTATATTAAATTAGTGGAATTAAAATTATAAACGTATGGGAGATTATTGTCTATTTTAAAATGGCATGTTAAAGTTTAATTGAAGGAGTTATAGATTTGATTTAAAAAATGCATAATTTAAAATTTAATTATGGAATTTAAATTCATGTGTAAAAGGTCCAATTATTAATTTGTTTTAATTGAAAAAATATATTTATATTTTGGAAAATTGATGATAAGGGATATTTTATTTTGAATTAATCAATTTGATATTCTGCAAAGGATAGAAGATATGTTAATGATTAAATATATTTAAATATATTAATTTATATTTAGTATATATATAGTGAAGATATATATTCATTTGAGAGAATAAATAATATTTTATCTTATTTTATTCTGTTGTTTGCAAATTGGGTATTATTAATGTTCTAAAAGAGATAATTAGTATGTGTAGAAAATGTATAGAGAAAGATATTTTTTAATAGAAATAATTACTTGATTTAAAAAGGAAATGGTTATTTTGTTAATATGATTGAAGAAAATATATTGAGATGTATATATATATCCATGAGTATTTTCAATCAGTATTTACCTTATTTTATTTAAGTGCGTGTAATTTAGCTTTGCATGAAGAGTTTAAAAGATAAGTTTTGAATGTATGGTCAAAATTGATAAGGAAAAAGATATTTAAATATATTGAAGAATTATAGAAATATTTATATTTAAATGTTTGTTTTAATTAATGAGATTTAATTAGAAACAATATGAATATGTGGTCAAATAGATAAGCCAAAAGATATTTTTTATACATTGATGAAATTGCATGTTTAAAAATGGATAGAGAAACAATATGTTATTATATTGAAGTGATTGAATGTTTTAAATAGAAAATTGAATGAGATGTAAGATTTAGTTAAGAAATAGAAAGAGTTTACTTGCATGGATTTGTGTCAATTTAAAAGTAAATTAAGAAGTTGTTTTATTGATGAGGCAATCAATTATGTGATTTATTAATTTCTATTTAGATTAATTGAATCATTATGATTGGATTATGAAAGAGATATGGATTTAGTATATCCAAAAGTAGTATCTTCCTCATGATTATCTTAAAAGATTTAATTCTCTGTATTCAGTAAAGGGAAGTAAGTTTAATTGTTTTAGATTTCCAATAATGAAAAGGGAAATAAGGGTTATGATTATTTTAGATGATCTAGTTATCATGTCTTTGACTTTGTCAACACTACCTATTGAATGAGTATGGATTTAGGAAATCCAAATATTAGATTTGATTGATGACTTGAATGCTTTTGTTGCTATGTCGTCAAGTTGCATTGTTGGTTTTGGGATTTAGTGTTAGTCCTAAATTATAAGTCTTCTAGATGAACTTAGAGGATAAGGGTTGTTGAACCTTTATGCCATCCAGTTGTTTTCCCTTGGGTAGTGCATGGCGTCTTTTCAGTTTTACCCGGTTTTCACGAATGGGGATGTTTGCACCTCCTTGGTTTAGGAGCGGATTATGGGATCTGTGTCTCCTTGTATGGAGTGACCTTGTTATGTGGTTTCATCTTGTTGCCTCCTGTGAAAGGAGTGGACTATGTGTTGTTGCCTCCAAGATGTTTGGAGTGAGATCTTTTGTACCTCCTGTGAAAGGAGTGGACTATGTGTTTGTTGCCTCCAAGATGTTGGAGTGAGTTCTATTATTTGTATCCTCCTTGTGTTGGAGTGGTTATGATGCCTAGTTTGTATGCACTTGTGGTTGCTTTGGTGGATTGTTTGGGTGTGTGTTGTTGAATAGAAAAGTGGCTTTTGTTAGGGGTCGGAGCCCAAAGTGGTAAATCGGGTAACCTTCAAAAGTGAGTTAATCAAGTGATAATTAAATTAAAGTATTTAGATGATTAGAATGCAGTTCACACTAGTCAAAATAATTTATTCCTCACTCATAGGCACAAGGGCTTGTTTAGACTTGGGATGAGTGAAAAGGCTTGGAATGGCAAGATCAACTATCTTGTTCTTACGAGAGGTAGTTGATTCCGCTTGAGTGAGTATGAGTGTCGGGATTCGGTTGAGGCCACTAGGATTACTTGTGCCGGAGCCTATGAAGAATTCCCAGAGGAGATCTCATGACAAACCTTGCGATAACACTCTATCTATGACAACTGTTGTTAATTATTTTAGGTGTATGGTTATTTGAACATACTTGATCTACTTTATGTCTGTAAGCAATGTGACCTATGTCAGTGATGTTGGAGTTGTACTTGTATTGTACTTCATTTGTACATGTATTGTATTTGATTTGTACTTGTATTGTACTAGATTTGTACATGCATTGTATTTGATTTGTACTTGTATGGTGAATGAGTTGTACTTGATTCGTACTTTTATGGTGAATGAGTTGTACTTGTTAATTCATTTGGTTGGTTATAACAGTATGAGTCACTTTGAGTCTGCCTTTGGTTAGAGGTAGTAGAATCTTTGTCCATGTTACTTTGTTACTATCTCCTAGCATGGGGGGTGGGCCTTCGGGTACCACATTGGTTGGGTGGAACATGCACCAAAATCGTTGGATCCCCATCTATCTTCAGTATGTGGTGGCGAGACATCTAGTTGGACAGCTCGTGGTTCTCGTTGTATTATCTTGCATTGTAATATTTTAATTTGTATAATTTATTTTATCCCTCTTATGATTATGAGGTGGAATTTTGTAATTGTAACCTTGAGTACTATTGTCTCATTCTGGGAATGAGTGATGTAACTATTCTTTTAAGATAATGTTTATGAGATTGTATCTCGGTTGATTATTTTATTATGTTATGTGATATTCTTATGATGTATGATGGTGATTTCATAAATTTCATAAGGCTATGGTTATATGTAATATGTATATGTGGGTTTAAGTAATCCTAACCTTGTAGCCTTAGAGGTTGTTGTTAATTAGTAAGTGAATGTGTATGTTAAATGCACTTTATAAAAAAAAAAAATGGTTCGCTTATGATGTTAATTGCAACTTCCTTTAAGGTTACTTGGCGAGGCATTATAGTCAGCGCTGAGGATAAATAACTGTGTGCAAGAATTTCCTACTGAGGCTGATTTTGATTTGAAAATTTATTTCAATCAAATTCAACAATCAATGGTAGGTGAAGGTGAATTGGGTTTTCATGTGCTATTAGCTATGGACGAACTTAATTGTGGAGATCCAGAAAGACAGTTTGCAGCTCTGGTTCAGCTCACCGAAGTGTACAACTTTGAAGATGAAGACATGAACGAAGTACTTGTACCTACTTTGGTTGATTATCTTAGGAGAGCAGATTGGCCACAGCTTCAGATTCATGCAGCTCGCATCTTAAGGTATTTGGCCAAGGAAAACATATTTGTTTTGACTAAAACTCAAGCAGCGCTTGAGTTTGTGAAGCTTTTGGAATCTCCCAACGAAGATGTATAGCAGCAGGCACTTTGGGCATTATCCCATATTGTAGACATGCATGCGGAATGCTCTTTCAATCAAAGGTTGTTATTTAATCTACAAATTTACTTCCGCCATGGCCATCAAGTTCGGTTTACACTGTTCCGGGATGCCCTGCCACTACTGTTCAGAATTTCAAAATGAGAGCCCATTGAGAAGACGATCGGTTTCCTTGAATGCTTGAAGCCTCTTTTTGAAAGGGAGCAAGATGAGGAATTGCTTAAAGAGGTTTGCACGGCTGTTTTGCATTATTGTGAGGGAGACGACGAACGGAAAAAGGCTGTTGAGAAAACTAGCATTTATGCAAGAGTTGTGAAACTTATCTTTCATTCGTGTCCGGTTGTTGTGCGACCTGCGATGGAAACCTTTGCAAGCATTGCACGGACTGCAATTTATGATGAAGTTCTGAGCAACAAAGTCCTTTCGCGAATCTTGTCAATCTTGTCATGGGAGGACGATTCAGACACAATGAGAGAGCTTCATATCTGAGCTTGTCAGATAATGTCCGTTATCACAAGATCAGGCACGGAGGATGATATAGACCTTCTAATTAAGGCAGGTCTATTTCCTACGTTTGCGGGATTCCTTTGCGTAGAAGGGGGCAGCTATGTGAAGCAAGAAGTGGCTTATGCTATCTGTAATGCAATTTGTGGTAAGAGGGAGGAGCAGATCGAGTATTTTATAGATCTTGGTTGTCTAGAGCTGGTGGGTGATCTTCTTACAACAGAGGACCTTGTGCTTACAAGGACTTGCCTTCAAAGCATTGAGAACATGTTAGAGGTCGCAATTGGGAACCATAAATACACAAATCTTTTCAACTGTACCCGTATGAGGACCAGAATTTTTGAGCTGAATATATTCAACAATCCTTCCGATCTTTATCATAACATCTACATACAGGGAAAAAGGATTCTTGATACATATTTTGTACCATGCCAAGAGTCAGATTGAGATGACGATAGATATTTACTTGTTCTTGAAGATTGTGAAGATATCTATTCAGATTCAGGTGACGATACAAATATACATCTTTGTGAAGATTGTGAAGGTCTCGATTCACATCCGGGAGATAGTTTTGAAAATTAAGAAAGTTTTGGAATCCTATGGAATTTACAGTTTGAACTTCACCACATATAGTGCAATTTCTTGCAATGCACAAATTCAATGCTGAGAAAAAGCCTTCATTGAAATTCATTCAGATATGTAATGTTCAATGTGTATGCAATTCAAGGAAGGAACGATGGAATAATTATGTTTAAACATGGATTTGTTTATTCACTATCTAATGTTCAATTTGCATGCAATTTAAGAAATGATGGACTAATTATGTTTCAAAATGGATTTTTTATTCAGGGTGTAATGTTCAATTTGCATGCAATTCAAGGAATGATGGAATAATTATGTTTGAACATAGGTTTTTTATTCAGGATGTAATGTTCGATTTGCATGCAATTCAAAGAATGATGGAATAGTTATGTTTGAACATCGATTTTTTATTCAAGATGTAATGGTCAATTTTCATGCAACTGAATGAATGATGAAATAATTATGTTTGAACATGAATTTTTTTGGATTAGAAAAAAAAAAAAAAAAGGCCACAGACATGTGACATCACTTTTCTTACCTTTCCATAAATCTTGTATAGCGCATAATACTTTTAGTTTATGTTTTTCAGTTTAATGTGAGATCTTTCTATATATATAAATATAAATGTAGATTTGTATTATGATGATTAATTAATTATTATTTTTATTATAATTATATTAATCTATTGATTTTTAGTTTGGTATATCTATATATATATTGAAACTTTTTTTTTTATGTTTTATTTATTATTGTTTTATATTATAATTATATTATTTTTCATTAGTATAAGAATATTGTGTATCTTTTACAATGTGCTAGTAGTTTATATACTTTTAAAAATGATTTCATAATTCATAGCTGATGGAGTCTCATTATCTTAGAATGTTATAAAAGAAATCAACTTCATTCAAAAGATATAAGTATTGAGCTAAACTACAACTAATGTATCTATTTTTCCCGCTCATTGTAAACATATATCCTAAGATATTTTTCTAAATAATTTTAATCCTATTTAATGGTGATAGTAGAACATATTCAAATTGAATGTTACTCCAATAAATTGGAATTGTTTGTATAGAGAATTTTCATATGGCATTAATAAATATGAATGTTTTGATGATGTCCAATTTAACTCAATGCATGATTAAAGTATGTTTTCATAATATTTAGTCCATTTAATATACAACTAATCACAAATTATCTATATAAAAAAAATTCAAATAATTTACTATCTCAAATGTTTCTTCTTTATTGAAAAATTCCCTCTTTATAACACTATAATTTTATTTTATCTTTATAGTTAAGTGTTGTCAAGGGGAAAGCTCCCGAAAAATACGTTCAAAATATGCATGTCATAACCACTAGGGGTGCACCGACACAAATAAAAACATTCCATCTAGCCTAATATGCAGCAACCCAAAAATGGGTTTGACCACAAATTATACTTCCAAAATTCCTTCTTTCTTTGAGGATCTCAAGGACATTGGATGTTTCTGTTTTGAAGGTGGAGATTTATTTTTCTTCACCTGCATCCAAGTATGTTGGTCATCCGAGGAAGGATGCTAGCCCAAGCATGAATCTTCTAGCAAGGAAGAACCAGGATTGCAATCTACCGTAGTAGCCACCGAAAGCAAAGATGAGAAAAAATTGGAGACCTCCAAAGATGGAGAAGTAATGCCAGCATCATCTTGCTTTGCATTAGGCTCGGGCATTAGAACATAGGAGTCTTCCTTAGCTGAGTGGGAGGGGACCAGAGCTAGAATAGTTTTCTGTAGTGTAGGAGTGGAGGCATTAACATTCTTTACAGAAGGTGAAACAACATAATGTATGGATTCAACCCTATCCCACCATGAGGGTTTGTTGTTTGGGGCAGCCCTGGTATTCTCCCCAAAATGTCTTTTACCACACTGTGCAGTGACATGTTCTGTAGCGAATCAAATTCAACACCTAAATGCAATCTTTTCATAGTCCAATGGTTGGCACCACCTTCTTTTTCTAACTTTGAGATAGATTTTTGCTGGGAGGCCATTTGAAACATCCATTTCTACACATAAGCAGGCAAAAGTTGAATTTTCATAGTTGGTTGTTTCTTCAGAGAGGCCATAGTATTTTCCCAAGTTGTTGCCAATTGCTTTTAGATAGTCAATTTCCAAAAACTGTAATGGGAGGTAAGGTAAATGGACCCATAAAAATGCCAATGAAAATAACTCTATGCGTGGATCAAATGAAGGGGACTAGGGTTTCATGTACAAAAAATCCCCTTCGAAGAACCAAGGCCCTATTTTTAACACCATTTCCTTGTCATTTGTAGATTCAAATTCTAGTATAAAAAACCCTTTCACACATGGGTAGATGCCGATTTCATTTTCTAGGTATTCCTTCCAGTTTTCCTCAATCCATAAATGGAGGTCACATAATTTAGACCAGACCTTAGTAAATCTGCAAATCAGCGGGTGCTTTTGCAGGTAGTCTTCTTTGTCATAGACAAGGCCATTTAGTATGAGCTCAAGGGTAGGTGCTTTCCAAACAGAAAATGGAGGGATCAAAAAGGCCCAACCATGATGCCTAAGAGGCTTTGAATCTCTCTTGGTAGGGGATGTACTAGTAAATAGTGAGCCGAGGGAGAGCCCCGACCCATGAATGTCCTTATGCGAAGAGGAAGGGCAAGTAGCTAGGGCATCGGTGAAGCTTTTCAGCCTACAATCTCTGCCATCCTGGTGCGGATCCATCGAACCATCCACTGCATGTTTAACAAATTCCACAATATCATTTTTTGGACTCAACATATCTGCCATTGAAGACTTAGGGTTTTGCTTAGGAGTGCCATGCACCAGATCACACATGGTTGAATCAGATGTGGATCCAAAAATGGAAAACGCCTTTGCTGACTTTGCCTCCCTGAAGATGCCTTCGCCATCACCTCTCGCGGAGTGAGACATGCCTATATTCGGAGCAGATGCTGGAGTTTTCAAAGTAGACACCATTTCATTCACAATCTATAACACTATAATTTATTAATAACTTTTATTTTTTAATAAAAATAATTATTAATTATATATATTTTATTTATTATTGTAAAATTAAATATCTTATTTTTAAAATGATACAATTGAATATAATATAATTAAATATAAAATATTAATATTGGTAAAATAAATAATAAACATCACTATAAAATGAATAAAAATATCTATTATTCTTAATATTTAAAGAGTAACACATATATAACATTTTCATAAAAAAATATCTTATTTGTGAAGGAGAAGGAAAAATAAATAAATTTAAGTACATATTTGTTTAAGACTTAATATTATTCTATATCTAATCCTAATACATAATAAGAAAAAAGAAAGAATAAATTAATTTAAATACAAGGAATGCATAATTGTTTAAGAGTGATAATACTAGCACTTGCATCTAAAGGAGGTTCAAATATTATACTAATAGAAAACTATATGTATGTTAATATGTTAAAGAGTATGTGTTTGTGCATGGATTTGTTGCAAATTATAGTTGCATGTGGCTAGCTTAAACAAATAATAATTTAAGTGTTAAATAATGAAATCAAATAAACTTAGACAAATCTATATTTTTTCCTTAAATAAATTAAGTATTATCTTATTATGAAATATTTGTGTTCAAATTGGAAACATAAAATAATGCAAATAAAATATTTTTTTTCATTAAATTGACATAAATCACTACAAATGGAAATAGAATGTTCCCATCCAATTGCCAAATCAATGTTTATCTTTATGTGATACGTGAGATTTTTTAGGCTTTTACCATTAAGCACATCTAGTTTACCATTAAATGGAAATTGAAACTTTTTTTCTGACCACTCAATAGTGGTTTGCAAGTATGAGACATGTTTCTAGCTCAAATATCACACTATATGTAGCTCATATTGGCTAATTATAACATGGTAGTCATTCTAGTTCACTGTAGGAAATAACAAAGTTTTCATATATAATAGAATTCTTTTATGTTAAATTTTTTTATAAAAATAATTATATTATATAATATTATAATAATAAATATTTTATACATTATTGTAATGGTGAAGATTATATATTTTTATTTTTATTTTACATTTTAAATGTATGATGATTATGTTTTTCTTAAATACATTCGTTAATATATAGGATGGTTTATTTTGTATGAAATTTAGTATATAATATTATTTTATTTTAGTTTCAATATCATTTATTTATAGAAGTTAATCTCAATCTTTAATAAATTATGTGTTTGTTTCTTTAGTTTAAGTGCACATGTAGATTTGATTCAGCATTCGTAGATCTCAAATCTCAAACTTTTAAATTCAAAGTTTTAAGTTGTGCATCTTCCCTCCATTTTCAATACTCACTGTGAACCAACTAGAGTGTGAATAATTCCAAATTACTTGCATTCAAAATGAATCATCTAAGACTCAGAAAATAATCCATTAGGTAATTTTAGAATTTAACTGTAAAAGGATAAAAATAATTGGATAATACTGTACACTTGCCTCTTATGCTCAACCTTGGTTCAACACCATTGAATTAGTCCATCTAGATATCTTATTGAGAATAACATGACCCTTGCAATTGATATTCCTTAATTTTCTTTCTAATCACCACCTTTTAATTATCAAATTCAAATCATACACACAAAGATGGATAAGTTTCAAATAAGAAAGTAAAGTCAAATTATGTTCGTGAGTTATAAGGCAACTCCATGAGCATGTGGAAATGATCTTGAAAGATATATAGTCAAATTTCTAATATAACAAGATCTAGAAATATTGCATTAAGATGAATGATTTTTTAACATTTGAACATTAAAATCAACATTGATTTAATATCTACATCAACATATATTTATTTAATTTTCATATTATGTCAATTATTTTATATGAATCTCAAATTATATAGTTAAATAGATTAGTATTTAATTCACTTAAATTATTTATATTTTGAATAAAAATCCCTTACAATGACATAATTTGTTAGTAAAAAAAAAAATTAAATTTAACTTTAAAAAAATTAATACCTCTAAAAACACAATCATAACACATATCCTTCTCCTAAAAAGGATAAAGGGTTATTGATGAAGGACCTATGTTGTATTAATCTAATGATTTAAACATTAGCAAATGTATTAATGAAGCCATTGTGCCTTATTTCAACATTTTCTAATAAAATCAATTTTTTTTTGTAGTTTTATATTGAGGTTGTTGTTAGAGCTTGAAGGAAATGGAAAAAGAAGGAGAACAAATAATAATAAATATCAAGTTAACAAAAAGCTTTAGTTGTATTTACATACAAATATCTATAATGGAGTACTAAATATTTCATAATAGAGCTCACAATTAACTTTTGGATAAATTACTTACTCACACACAAAAATAGAAAAAAAATAGAATTGTTATTCTTGTAAAAATAAAGTAAAAATAGACATGTTGTTTCTATCTTCTACATTCTACAAACGCATATATATTATATCACTACTCATCAAAAAAATAAAAGCATGTACTGTGGAGCTTCTATTATTGTATACTAACAAATATGATAAGAACAAAGTTTGAGAAAGAGGACATGAGTAGGTGAACACAAGTACTTTGAAATAAGTCTTCATCTCTTAAATGGAGTAGTGGAACCTTGTCTAATTTTTGGAGGATGAATAGAAGATAAAATAACTATAATAGTTGAGATTAGTTGTTTCAAGAATTCCTCTTAATCACAACTACTATCAATTAGGATAGCCAAACAATCTGATAGATATTCAAAGCTTTATTTTCTCAATGGTTTGATAAGAATATTTGTATATTGATCTTTAGGTCTAAAATATTCTAAATAAATTTATCTCTCTAGCATTTATATGCTTACTCCTTTTGTAAAATACAAGATTCTTTTAGAATGAAACCACTAAATTATTGTCATTGATTTTTGTTGTTGTTGATCTTTTAACACTCTTCTCTTCTAAATTACCTAGCATATTGCTCCTATTTCTGCTACATACTCTATTTTTTTGGCCAACAAACAAGCTTATTAAGCATGATCATAAAATTAATTTCTCATTAGCCATATCAAAGTATTCATAGTCACATGGAGTTCAATATTGACAGTCCTAAAGCAGGTTCAAAGCATTGTCAAACACATGTCCTTTCATAGTGAAGATCATTATTGTTGAAATGAGACTATGGAAGATAAATAATAAGAATGAACATGAATTGTATGTGCAATCCGAGAACTACAGGTAGAATGTAGTTCAAGAGGCTTTTTAATTTTGAAGAAGTACCTTGGTTATAGGAAACTAGCAAGATTAGAAGTAGAGATCAATTCACAAAATAATAGTTTAATATCAACAAAAGGAAGCTCTTTAAGGTTCATTGAAGAGTCTGGACCAAAGCACGGTTGCATTGGTGAAAACATAATGACAATGACAGCTCTAGATATTTAAAGCTAGAAAGCACTTGTGAAATGAAAGATAAGAAAATAAAGTAAACAACAAAGCCTCGAAGGAAGCTAATTGATTTATATCAGAAGTATCTAAAAGTTCTTGTAGACAGACACTCTACGCTTCTATAATTGAAGAAGATAATAGTTTTTTGTTTCTCTTTCAAACTCTAGGTCTTAAGGGATGAGAATAATCCATCTTCTAGCTTCTCGGGAATTGTGACAGATCCCATTTTTCTTATATGGCTACTGCATATAGAAAAATAGGTGTTGTTAGTAATGGGAATAACAAAGACAACAATATTCTCTTAGATAACAACATGGACTCAAGATGATAGCAAATGTAACTTATGGTTACACAACTGCTAGATTTAGTGACTGCATGTCTTCTGTAGGGATTAAAGATATCATTGTCCAGTATGGCTGGTTCAAATAGTGAATGGAATACACTAGTTTTCTATAAAGATATTGATAGCATGTTTATATTACTTAAAGGGAAGAATTATGTCCATGAAAATGGTCATGAAAAACAAGAGGCTCTTGATGAATTCACAATGAGTGACTATCAAAATGAAGCTGAAACCTAGAAGATTAATGGCATGACAGTATAAAGAAATGGGGTTAATGAAAATCTATATGGAGGTAGATATTCTCACACCTAGATAGAACAAATAAAAGTTGCAGGTCCATAAAATGAAAGGATTGTGCTGATCATGATAGAGGTTTCAAAGACAAAGCATAGTTCATGTAAGAAATATTAATAACATTGGAGATTAATAGTAAACCTATGCATGTGATTGATGAAATCTCAGTCAAGCCAAAATTAATGGTAGATAGAGTATTATCAAGGATTATGGACAGTGGACAGAGCTGAAGTAACAACTTTTGTGAGAGTTTCAAACCTTGAGGGTCCTAAACAAATAAAATAATTTATGGCAATGCTTGGAACGGGGTTTGCATACATTGAAAAGTTTTTTAATAGTCCATTATGACAATGCACAGAAGGCCCTAACAATCTTAATCATGGTCTTGAAGGACAGCTTATTAAGCATTTTGTTTATCTTCCAAATCTTCAAGTGGTAAATTCTAGGATCAGTCCAAGAAGGATAGTGATACAAACCATGATGAAACTCATTATAGGATGAGAAACAGACCATAAAGAGAAGTTTCCCTATTTTTGGTTCAAAAGGGATGCTTTTGGTCTGTGTAGACCTATGCAGTCATTTGAAGATGTTATTTTTGTTATCATCTTGGCATAAGTTTTGGTCTTCAATGTGGGGTCATTGTAACTATATGAATTATATGAGAGTGATGTCTCCAAAACGTTTTTTTGAAGAGTAATGAGTAGATGGAGGGCATATAGGCATAGTTTAAGGAGCTACAAAATTGATGGAGGGAATATAGGACAGTTTTGACTCTGTTTGGAGTAACCAAAAGCATCTAGGAGCTATTTAAGAAGCCTTGATGGTAGAAAATGTCAAGGAAGGACTTTTTCATCATTCAAACACCTTTTTGGAGCACTTCAAGGAGCTAAAAATTAGGAATATCTATTTTGGACGCCCAAGGAGGTTTGAGCTACTCAACAAAAGTGAACACTTGTCTTCCATTTCTCAAAAACATGTTCCTATTATGTTACATGTAGCAGCTATTGAGAAGCATAAAAGCAAGAGTAAGGGAAGATTTTAGACTAGTTCTTTCTCTGTTAGTTGTTGTATTTTTACTTTTTGAAGGTTCTTTTAAGTTGGGATAGCTTTGTAACTCAATTTTCAGACTTAAATATAGACTTAAATATAGTTGTATCAATATGTAACTTCTTTTGATCAATACAAAAAGTATTTTGTATTTTCTAATTTGTATTGTTGTGTGGAAGTACAAATTATCGATTTACTTTTCTATATTTTATGCAAATTCTTAATGTATGTCTCATTCTTTTAGCATCTTTATGTAGAGATTCACATTCTTTTTATAGATCATAGGTTATGACATTAGTTTAAATAATTTCCAACTATGGAAATACCTAGTTTTCCATTTGGGATTGATAAAAACTTTATGTTTCCTATGAAATACTAATATATAAGTATGTAAAAGCTTGAGTTGTGTATGAAACAACTTGTTCATTTTGATCACATTACAAGTCCAAACAATAGTGTAGGGTTGAAATTTATTTTGGTGCATCACCTTTTAATCTTAGGATTCACTTTTATGTTTCCTTTCACCCTTTCCTCAACAAGCAATAGTAACATACGTTAGATTAGGTTAAGTTCTAGAGGAACCAACACTATAACTAGAGGTTTGGCCTCAAATAGTGGGGTCCTACACCTTGAGGCCACCCCAATGCTTCACTAAATGGTTGAATTAAGTTAAAATAATGGTGTACATTTAGGTTGATATTAGTGCTAACAAACATAAAGATTCCTCAAGAAAAACAAAATAGAAGATCACATCACATACAAGAAAACACACAAAAATTACAATACAAAAAGGTAAAAAGCATGTGATTCAATAAAAAGAAAATTGTTTGCATCCTAATATTACTCATCATAAATGAAAGGTAGAAAATACACATAAAGGGACTACAATAAGTGTCATACAAGGAGTATCATAAATTTCAACACATGGTGGATCACTCTCATCAGGAGGAGCATCATGGTTATCCCCATCTAATTACATGGATTTTGAAAATAAAAGAGATAATTCATTATGCACTTGTTCTTCTATCTTAGCTTCTCCATATTCATTATCCAAGTTTATCACGATAGGTGTCCTACGAATGATGTTATTCATATGTTCACTTTTCATTCTTCATTTTTCTTGGAACATGTAAGGTTCGATTCCATGGTTTGGTGAAGGTGGCGAAGTGGAATTAAGTGATGACAAGGGTGGATGGGCAAGAGGAAATTCATCAAAGTTGGTTCTAATGGGTGGTTGATCATTTTAATTCTTTTCATCCAATTGGGAAGTGATGGCATGATGTTGACATTTATGCTCCTTAGCAGTTTTATTTCTTCTTGTACAAGTTTCAACTTCTGATGGATTAAATCCCAACATAGGTATATTTTCTTCCTTTGGAGGAGGAACTGAAGGGGCCATTGTAAGTTGGGAGATCACCATGCTTTTAGGTACATAAACTTATTTTTATTTTAAAGGAACAAAGCTGATTATATTATTATCACTTGGTATTTTATAAGATGACAGAGGTGGAACTGCAACACACATGATAGGTGGACGAGCAAGGAAACCTTGTTTAGACTTAGGTTCCTCCACTAACTTTGGGGTAGGAATAACATTAACTAAAGTCATAGTAGGATGGGAAACCTCAGGTGGATATTACTAAAAGACAACTTCACTATACTTTTGGCTTTAAACTTTTGATATGCTATAAAAAAGTGATCTTCACATAGTTTTATAGGTTCAATAGGTTGAGACCAAAAATAGTCTAATGAAAGATTTCCACGGCAAGACAAAGGTTTAAACCCACTATGAAAATTATATGTATTTCATCTTCAAATGGAAACTTAAAGCATTTGTGTATAACTGATGAGACCATATTTTTTGAGTCCATCCATGGATAGCCTAACTTCAAACAAAATTGGCCTAACATTGGAATAATGGTGAATGAGACATCTAGGTTTTTAGGTCCAACTTTGAGTGGGAGTGTAAGTGAACCTATTGTAGGGAAAACAAAACCATCATGGATTTTTAGCCATGATTTTGATTGTTCATAGTTGTATTTATAAAGTTCATACATAAATAAGAATTCTTCAGCGATCACATTCTCTAAACACATAGGATCAATGAGTATTCCCATTGTGGGCTTTTCATTAATATAGTTAGTGATATAGAGAGGACCATTAGGTACATTTTATGGATGCATCCGAACACATAAAATAGGATTCCATCTTTTAGGAGATGGAACTAAAGTAGTGTAGGTCCTATTTCACTCTAGTTCATTAAAGGAAACCAAGATCCCTCAACCAATTGACTTGATTGAAGAATGGGCTAGGGTTGAGATGGTTTCCTTGGGCGTGATTAAACAAAGGGGGTTGACCACTTAGAAAGGATTAGAAATAAAGAGATGAATGCAATGTGTAAATCTAACTATGTGACCTAGATTTTGAAACTAAAAATCAAAATAATAAACTAAGAATGGATAGAGGGGCTTCTAGAAAATTGAAGAAGCACTAAACAAGGTTTGTAATCCCAAATTTTTTACTTTTGATACAAACTAGAACTCATACACTAGTCTAGGTGATTTAGTCCTAGTTTAGGGTTTCTAGGTAGAAACTAGAATTTCACAGTGACAAGTTTGAATCTATTCAAATCTAGAAAAAGTGTTATACGAGTCAGTGCAGGATCATGGGGTCCAAACTAGGCCTCTAAGTGGCAATGAAAATTAAAAAAAACCAGAGTTAGGAAACTTGACATAAAAAATTGAATAGGTTATTAAAACAATTTGAAATCTATGTAACAACAAAAGTTGTACAAAATTGAATGTAGTTTCTAGGCTACTAGGTCTTTTTTGGAAAAACGTAAATCTATTTTGCAAAAAAATGAAATGGTGCAAACATTTTAGGAAAAAGATAAGAAGCAAGTGTATGTCTAACCATCCTAAGCATAAGAATTTTTATTTTTATTTTTAATCTTTCAATATAAGTAGCTGACACATACCCAAATGTGATAGATATTTTTTTGTAATTGTTTTCCATCTAAATAATTAGTTATGATTTTTTTATTAAAATATTTTAGAATTATTAAAATGCTTATGTTTGACCACCATAAGTTTGCCAAAAATTTATGAAATTTATTTTTTTAATCCTATAGTATGTGAAGCATAGAATGTGACACATCTTGTAGGTTCAAAATATGTTAGGGTAGAATACCTAGTATCCATTAGGGGTAATTTCACACAACCATAGAATTCAAACCGTACATCGAATAAAAAAAAAAATTATGGGTTTTTTTCGCTGATGAGTTAAATGCTTATAACTAAGGTTTTGGCTTCTGGGCGATTCAATAGAGTGCAGGAGCGTTGGATATACATGCGGAGGTCAAAAAGACACCTTTTAGAGGTGTCATTTGGTTGTCGCCACCTAATGTCCCAATATCCACCCGCTATAATTTCAATCAATTATAACTATTTTATCATTAAAATCCATTCAACAACATTCACTTTAGCACTTAATGAGTAGCCATTGGTGTTTTTGTAATTATTTATTCAATCAAATAAAGTTTTTTAATGGATCAAAGTGAATTTTTTTTGGGGGGGTTAAGTAAGCATGGAGGTGGCGATAATTCAATGGGTGGCGGTAACTAGGACTTCTCCACTAATTAGTTTGAAAGTTATAGATTTTTTCAATTTTATTATCAATCAAGACTTTAGTTGTAATGTATGTAGAAAATAAATAATAATTGTTTATTAAATTAAAAATAAGGAATAACTTATATTGGTGGAAAGTTGGCAAGTTTTTTATAAACCCTTTTCGTTTCATGAAATTTGGATCCAAAAAAGTTGTCTTCCACAAGGGAAAACTTCGGCAAACTAAGCATTTTTTCTAAACCTTTTTTTTGGGTTGAATTTCTAGGTTAGCAAATCTCAAACCAAATCCCAAGCCTATTGATTTTGTCAAAAAAAAAAAATCCATTTATAAATGGACATCCATTTCAAAATGGATATGTGTTACTTGTATTATTTATAATACATAATATTTAGTATTGTAATATTACTAAAATACTAATATATTATATATTATATATTATGTAACATGTATTATATTATAGATTATATATTATTATATTATATATTATATAATATATTTAATACATAGTATATATTGTATATTTATTTCAACAGAGAGGGAGTGGGAGGGACTTGAGAGAGAGAGGGAGAGAGAGAAAGACCTGAGAGGGAGTGAGAGACCTAAGATGGATAGGGAGACAGAGTTGAGAGAGAGAGAGAGAGAGAGAGTTGAGAGGGAGAGAGTGAGAGAGAAAGACTTAAAAGGGAGAGAGGGAGAGAGAATTGAGATGGAGAGAGAGGGATCTAAGAGTGAGAGGGAGAGAGAAACATAGAAATAACTGAGAGAGAGAGAGAGAAAGAGAGAGTCGAGAGGGAGAGTGGGAGGGAGAGAGGGAGAGAGAGAGAGACTTGAGAGGGAGAGAGAAAGAGAGAGCGATACTTGGGAGAGAGGAAAAGAGAGAGAAAAAATTGAGAGGGAGAGAGCATGAGAGAGAGATACTTGAGAGGGAGGGAGAGAGGAAGAGAGGGAGAGAGAGAGAGACTTGAGAGGGAGAGAAGGAGGGAGAGAGAGAGAGAGAGACTTGAGAGAGACTTGAGAGAGACTTGAGAGGGAGAGAGGTTGGGAGAGAGGAAGAGAGAGAGACTTGAGAGAGAGAGGAGTGGGAGGGACCTAAGAGTTAGAGGGAGAGAGAGAGATTTGAGATAGAGAGAGATAGAGAGAGAGGGAGAGGGAGAGAGGGAGAGAGAGGGAGTTGAGAGGGAGAGGTTTTTCCCATGTTGGGACCCTCTAGAATAAGAAGTGATGCAACCATCAAACAAAACCATTACAACTCAATTCAACATTCTTGCCATTAAAATATTCAAGCTTAATAACATGTCATTAGATCCTTGATGTAAAAGGTATAAAATCATCACGAATAAGAATCATTATCTTTCAACCATGATACATAAACAATAACATTATGTACACCATATGGGTTTGATGCAATTTAAAAAAAAATCCTTACAAGACAACAATATACATCTTCATTAGATTGTTCATGTGAATCTATACAATAATCATTGTCAACAAATAAGACATCACTCAACCATGATGCATGAACAAACACTATCTATGCAAACTATATATAAACAAACACTAAACCAATAGATTATTTAATATTTATTACTAATTTTTTTTCTCATCATTATACTATTATCTTCATAAATTCAACACTAAAAATATCCATCCAACCCAATTCTTTATAGAATATCTATCCAAGGTCAAATTTTCCTAATGAAAATAAGATTATTGTTAGTGTAAACTATAAAATTCAAGAAGAGCATTGTCTTAATAAATTATTATGGATTTGTATTGCATCTCTTCATTTCTTTTTATTTTCATTTTCAAAACGGGTATGTCTCCTCTCCTCTAATCATCGTTGATTCTCATCTAACTCCACATCAATGGACCTAACAACATCAACAATATTTTGCATTTTAGATGAAAAACACCTCAAATATGGTGGAATGCATTCTTCATTTTTAATAGCATTAACTTGATCCTAAATGGATCTAGCATTCACATCGATTTATTCTTGTAAGTGAGCACCATCAAATGCAGGTGGTGGAGGTGGGGGGGGGGAGGGTACAATGTGGAGTGGATGGGGGTGGAGTGGGTGGAGGTGGAGGGCATGGATTCACGATTTAGATATAAATGAACTAGCATTAAATTTTTAATTTCAAAATGTAAGATACATGTTAAAAATCAGCTTAAACCATTTGAAATATAAATGACTTAATTGAATACAAATGAAAAAATGTGTAAAGCTTCATCAAAAATTTGCATGGGCTCAGACCAAGATTGGGTCGCACAATTTCAAATATGCTTCTTGATATCTTTGATGCAATTCAATTCTTGATTCACCATGCCATGGTGGAACCCTATTCCACACAATATTTTCCTCTGCCTATAGGTTTGGAGTCTTAAGAGGAAAGCATGATTTAGTCATAATTCTGAGTAAAATATTTTTTAATTTTCATGGTTTTTAGAGCTTTATCAATGGAACTGTCATAATTTGACAAACCCTTTAGTGGCTTTCAGTGCTTCAATGGTTTTCCCGACACTTGGCTTCTAACGCTTCTCCTTCTTCTTCAAGTAGTTTTTGTATTTCTTTTGCTACGTTTTGATATGGAACTTCTAGTGCTTTGTTCAACTTTTATTGTGTGATACATGTTCTATATGATGCATGGGTACTTACTATTTTGTCACATGCATATAAAAGGAGTTCCTTCAGCTTAACTTCCATTTTCTCAAAATGGAGCTCTTTTTTATCTCATAATATCACATTGTTTTGATTCTCTACTCTTGTTTCATAGAGGATTATGTTGTATCTTCTATTAGCCCATTAATGGGATTTAGATTTTCTCCTCGGTGAATGGATTCTCTTACTATAATCACCCATTCTTTTGAACTTTGATATATTTTATGATGGAAATATTTAGTTCTATCACTGTCATAGCCTTCTATGTACTCTTCCCCTTTGCAATAAAGTTTGTGGCTCTACCACTTTTTTTCTTTTTTTAAGTTGTAAAGCTCATTTAAGTCTAAGACATGTAAATGAAAATTTTTTTGTTAAAGTGATGTGAAATCTCATTAAAAATACATTAAACTTTTACCTTGCTACAATGTGGAAGTGTTAAGCTCCAAATTGCCAATACTTAGTAAATTCATATACATAGTCAACAATGGTTAAAGAAAACTTCTCCCAGCAACCATACAAAAATAGGAAAAGTTAATGGGTAATAATTGATTTGCTATGCATGAGGCTATCATACAATATGATATAATATGATAGCCTCCTATATATCCCATCAATTACTATTCATTAACTTCACTCATTTCCTTGTGCCTGCTAGGACATGTTTTGTTTGGCTAGTACTAACTATGGATCTAGATTCATTAAGTATTGGTAATTTAGAGCACTTCCAACAAGGGTCCTTTCTATTTTGAGATCTGAGGAGAGTCAAAAGAATTAAAAATTTAAAAACAAATTGTTAAGCAAAGAAATAATAATTTAATAATAAGCAACAAAGCAAGAAATTAAGAAACACAAGAATAAGTGATAAAGAAGAAGGAAAAATAGTCAAGAATGTAAAACAATTTAAATAAATGTAGAAAGGGGGTAATGAAGGTTGATTTTTTTTGTTTGATGTTTTTTTTTTCAACTAATGAGGGTTTCAAATTTTTTTGTAGGTTTAGGCTGAAAGAAAAAATTCAACAAAACTACAAAGAATGCAAAAAAAAACTAAATTAATAACCAATTAGCAAAACAATAGAAAAAAATGCAAAGAAAATAATTCAAACACATACCTGGATCATGTCGGAGGTCACTACACATGATGGAGGTTGTTGCTCAACTGCAATTGTCATGAAAATGAGGTAGGTTTTGGGTTTTAAAATCCTCGACAATATAAATATCTATTTGTAATGATATTCGTTTCTTTCTAGTATATTGATATAGTTTGGAGAAGCTTCAAATCTAATGCAGTTGGTAAAAAATATCTATTTGCCATGTATTTTGAATACATAATAAATGTATTCTTTATAAATATAAAATAATATAGTTAATATATGCTATATACTATATACTCTAATATATAGTTTATATTCTATATATTGTATATATATTATATTTAATATATAGTCTCCCTTTGAAGTCTCCATTACCCTCTCAGGTCCTTAATATATATTTAATCATTAAATATTAAAGAGAGAGAGAGAGAGAGAGAGAGAGAGAGAGAGAGAGAGAGAGATATGGAGAGTGGGTGACAGGGAGAGGGAGAGGGAGAGTGGGAGAGAGAGGCAAGGAAAGGAATAGTCAAAGAGAGGGAAAGAGAGAGGCAAGGAGAGAGGAAGAGATAGAGGGAGAGTGGGAGATGGGGAGAGGAAGAGTGGGAGAGAAGGAGAGAGAGAGAGAGAGAGAGAGAGAGAGAGAGAGAGAGAGAGAGAGAGAGAGAGAGAGAGAGAAATAACTAAAAGGGAGAGAGGGAGAGAGACCTATAAGGAAGAGAGGGAGATAGAGTCTTGAGAGGAGAGAGAGACCAAGAGAAAAGGGGGAGGGAGAGAGAGAGGGAGAGGGAGAGTGGGATAGAGAGAGAGAGGGAGGGAGAGGGAGAGATAGAGAGGGAGAGAGGAGGAACAAGTAGAGAGAGAGAGGAGAGAGGGAGGGATGGAGAGGGGAGATAGAGATAGAGGGAGAGGGTGAGAGAGAGAGAGCAATTTAGAGAGAGGAGAGGAGGAGAAAGAGATAGGGAGAGGGAGAGGGGAAGAGAGAGAGAGAGAGAGAGAGAGAGAGGGGGGATAGAGGGAGGAGGGAGAGCCAGAGGGAAGGAGGCAAAGGCGAGGCAGAGGGATAGGAGAGTGGAGGGTGAGAGAGAGAGAGAGAGGAGGAGGAGGAGAAAGAGATAGGGAAACAAAGAGGGAGAGGGGATAGAGGGAGAGTGGGAGATAGGAGAGGGGTAGAGGGAGAGGCAGAGGAGAGAGAGAGAGAGAGAGAGAGAGAGAGAGAGAGAGAGAGAGAGAGGGACTGTGAGAGAGGGAGAGATGGAGAGGGAGAGTGAGAGAGTGGGAGAGAGAGAGAGAGATAGAGGGAGAGGAGTGAGATAGAGAGAGGCATGGAAAGAGGGAGGAAGAGGGAGTGTGGGAGAGAAGTAGAGAGATAGAGATGATTCTCTATATATTAAAGAAGAAATATATATTAGTTACTTGAATCAATTTTTGCACTTTATAAATGTATACTTTCTAGTGTATTTGAGTAGATGATAGGTCTTATCAATCCTTTCATTACTATTTCATCTAATATGGCTAATCTCCTTGTAAAAAATTTCCTCTTTCATCTTATCTTTACAAGTCAAGTGTGTTAAACTTGTGTTGAGTTCAAATCCCACTTTCTTATATATAATAATAAAAATATATATAGTTTTTAATGTATACCACCTTCAACATTTTCTTTTATTTTATGTGCTCAAAAAATTGAATATAAAGCTTTAAAGATCCTTCACATTTGTTGGCTCTCTCCTTCATTTTTTAATTTACAAGAATATTTTTAAGTGTTCTTTAATATTATTAATACACAAATAACCATTTGTGTAAGGACCACTTTTTCTTAAATTTATTTTGCATCTATTGTATCTTGTTCACATAATTATATATTGATGAATATAGATAGGAATGTTTAATTATATATTAAATGTTTGAATGACAAATTTAAGCTTCCAATGGATTTTAAAATAAAATAGATTACCAAAACAACAAACCATTTGAGTTCCCAAGAAAGATTAAAAACATGAAAATTTTATTAATATGTATAACATTATTTTTAAATGATAATATAAATATCATTTATGAAAATATTAGAGTAGCATTTTATTTTAAATTTTTTGAAAATACAAAAAACAAAAAAAAAAACTAATATTTTATCATACATAAACTAATTAGAAATTACACCATCCAATAGTTAATAAAAACAACTTGTAAAAATAAGGATATTTAGAAAGAAGTGCATATAATTTCTCATTTGAGATGTATTTAAATAAAAAATAGTTAATTAGATGAACATTTTATTTTTAATTGATTACAAATATCAGAAAAATAAAAAATAAGCTAATTAATATTTTACTATGGATAAACTGAAATACACAAACATTTTATTTTTAATTAATTGCAAATATCAAAAAAATAAAAAATAAACTAATAAATATTTTATTCTGGATAAACTAAAATAGGCTACCCAATAATTAATAGTAACTATTAGCAAAAACACAAGTCCTTAGAGAAGTTGAAATTGTAAGTTGAAGATAACTGTTTCTTTGATCTTGCCATGCACAATAAATATTTGTGCAACTAACTTTGATACCAATTGAAATATAATAATTATAACATTACTAACACTATACTCAAGATATAAGTTTTTCAAAACTCTAAATTTATTATTTGAGAACAGTCATGAGCGATCACCGAACATGAAAACTAAAGATTGTATTGCATGTATCTCATCTGCTATAATGAACTGCAGTTGAATTAAATCAAACTGCATGCATAATCTAGACAGCAGTGCATTAATGTTATAATTAAATCAAACTAGTAAGAAATGATCTCTATTATAGAAAGCAGCGTCCCAACTATAGAGATTTAATATACTTGTGTTCTTAGGATTTGGGATTTTCTTAAATTTCAGGCATTCTTTCAGCAAATATGTCGACGCTAAGGATAAATAACTGTGTGCAAGCATTTCCTACTAAGGCCGATTTTGATTTGAAAATTTATTTCAATCAAATTCAACAATCAATGGCAGGTGAAGGTGAATTGGGTTTTCATGTGCTATTAGCTATGGATGAACTTAACTGTGGAGATCCAGAAAGACAGTCTGCAGCTCTGGTTCAGCTCGCCGGAGTGTACAATTTTGAAGATGAAGACATGAACGAAGTACTTGTACCTACTTTGGTTGATTATCTTAGGAGAGCAGATTGGCCACAGCTTCAGATTCATGCAGCTCGCATCTTAAGGTATTTGGCCAAGGAAAACATATTTGTTTTGACTAAAACTCAGGCAGCGCTTGAGTTTGTGAAGCTTTTGGAATCTCCCAACGAAGATGTACAACACCAGGCACTTTGGGCATTATCCCATATTGTAGACATGCATGCGGAATGCTCTTTCAATCAAAGGCTGTTATTTAATCTACAAATTTACTTCCGCCATCGCCATCAAGTTCGGTTTACACTGTTCCGGGATGCCCTATCACTACTGTTCAGAATTTCAAAACGAGAGCCCATTGAGAAGACGATCAGTTTCCTTGAATGCTTGAAGCCTCTTTTTGAAAGGGAGCAAGACGAGGAATTGCTTAAAGAGGTTTGCACGACTGTTTTGCATTATTGCGAGGGAGACGACGAATGGAAAAAGGCTGTTGAGCAAACTGGCATTTATGCAAGAGTTGTGAAACTTGTCTTTCATTTGTGTCCGGATGTTGTGCGACCTGCGATGGAAACCATTGCAAGCATTGCACGGATTGGAATTTATGATGAAGTTCTGAGCAACAAAGTCCTTTCGCGAATCTTGTCAATTTTGTCATGGGAGGACAATTCAGACACAATGAGAGAGCTTCATATCCGAGCTTGTAAGATAATCTCCGTTATCACAAGATCAGGCATGGAGGATGATATAGAGCTTCTAATTAAGGCAGGCCTATTTCCTACGCTTGTGGGATTTCTCTGCATAGAAGGGGGGGCCTATGTGAAGCAAGAAGCGACTTACGCTATCTGTAATGCAATTTGTGGTAAGAGGGAGGAGCAGATCGAGTATTTTATAGATCTTGGTTGTCTAGAGCTAGTGGGTGATCTTCTTACAATAGAGGACCTTGTGCTTACAAGGACTTGCCTTCAAAGCATTGAGAACATGTTAGAGGTCGCAGTTGGGAACCATAAATACACAAATCTTTTCAAGTGTACCCGTATGAAGACCAGAATTTTTGAGCTGAATATATTCAACAATCCTTGCGATCTTTATCATAACATCTACATAGAGGGAAAAAGGATTCTTGACACATATTTTGTATCGTGCCTAGAGTCAGATTGAGATGATGATAGATATATACTTGTTTGAAGATTGTGAAGATCTCTATTCAGATTCAGGTGACGATACAAATATACATCTTTGTGAAGATTGTGAAGATCTCGATTCAAATCCGGGAGATAGTTTTGAAAAATAAGGAAGTTTTGGAATCCTATGGAATTTACAGTTTGAACTTCACCACATTCAGTGCAATTTCTTGTAATGCACAAATTCAATGCTGAGAAAATGTCTCCATTCGACTTCATTCAGATATGCAAGTTGTGTCCTCTTCTTTTATATTGAAGATGTAATGTTCAATTTGCAACTCAAGGAAATGATCGAATAAGTATGTTTCAACATGTATTTCAAACACATAAAATTCAGAATTATTATGTTTGAACATGGTTTTTTTTATTGAAATGTAATGTTCAATTCAAGGAATGATGGATAAATTATGTTTGGATGTAATGTTCAATTTGCGTGCAATTTAAAGAATGATGGAATAATTATGTTTGAACATGGATTTTTTATTCAAGGTGTAATGTTTAATTAACATACAATTCAATGAATGATGGAATAATTATGTTTGAACATTGGATTTTTTATTGAAGATGTAATGTTCGATTTGGATGCAATTCACTAAATGATGGAATAATTATGTTTGAACATAGGATTTTTTTATTCAAGATGTAATGTTCAATTTGCATGCAATTCAAGGAATGATTGAATAATTATGTTTGAATATAAGATTTTTTTATTCAAGATGTAATGTTTGATTTTTGTGTAATTCAAGGATTGGTGGAATAATTATGTTTGAACATAAGAGCTTTTATTCAAGATGTAATGCTCGATTTGCATGCAATTCAAGTAATAATGGAATAATTATGTTTGAACATAGGATTTTTTATTTAAGATGTAATGTTCGATTTGCATGCAATTCAAGTAATGATGGAATAATTATGTTTAAACATAGGGTTGTTTTTATTCAAGATGTAATGTTTGATTTGCATGCAATTCAACGAATGATGGAATAATTATGTTTGAACATAGGATTATTTTTATTCAAGATGTAATGTTAGAATTGCATGCAATTCAAGGAATGATAGAATAATTATGTTTGAACATAGGACTTTTTATTCAAGATGTAATGTTTGATTTGCATGTAATTCAAGGAATAATAGAATAATTATGTTTGAACAAGGATTTTTTTATTCAAGATGTAATTTTCAATTTGCATGCAATTCAAGGAATGATGGTATAATTATGTTTGAACATGGACTTTTGTATTCAAGATGTAATGTTCAATTTGCATGCAAGTCAAGGAATGATGGAATAATTATGTTTGATCATACATTTTTTTATTCAAGATGTAATGTTCAATTTGCATGCAAGTCAAGGAATGATGGAATAATTATGTTTGATCATTGAATTTTTATTCAAGATGTGACGTTCAATTTGCATGCAACTCAACAAATGATGAAATAATTATGTTTGAACATGGATTTTTTTTGGATTAAAATTATAAAATAAAAAAATAGCCACATACATGTAACATCACTTTTCTTACCTTTGTAAAAATCTTGTATGGCTCATAGTACTTTTAGTTTACTTTTTTTAGTTTAATGTGAGATATTTCTATATATATAAATATAAATATAGATTTGTATTACAATGATTGATTAATTAATATTTTTATTACGCCAAAGGCATGTCCCTATATGAATTTTTGAAGTTTATTTTATCTTTCAACAGATATAAACACACTAGAGGGCATGGTTGACAGTTTGTTCCTCGCCAATTGTTGATTATAGATGAGATGAGATTTTAACTAAGGTAAATATAAAACACCTTGTTTACATGACTAAAGGATCATTCCTATATATTTTCAATTGGAACGGAAGTCTCACAAACATTTACTTGCACCTGTGACTGGAGAACTACAAGTCTGATGGACATTTACTTGCACCTCTGACTGGAGAACTATAGTTCACATTCACTTCCAGCTCTCACTGAAATTGCATGGCTTACCCTTATCTTAACAACACCTCCTCTTTCAATTTCCATGCAAAAATTTAGCACTTGAACTGCACTTTCACCACCATTATGCTTTTGAAAAGCTCTGGTACCTCTGTTTACTGTCATTGTGAATGGATTGAAGTAGCAACTAAAAAAATCTTTAGGTAAATCATTTTTCATCTATTCAATTTCTTTCTTCAATTTCAGATTCATTGAAAAAAAATTTTTCCTTGTGTTTGAGTTTAGGGTTTCTAGTTTGTTTTGCTGCCCTATTATTCCCACCTGCGAAGGGGTTGATCCGTGATAGGTCAAATGGGTCCAAACAATTTTAATTTTTCCTTGAATATACTTTCATTCTAGATTGTTTGGTTGTGTGAAGTCTAACCATTCCATTTCCCAACATTAAGTTTGTAGACCTTTCATATTCCCTATTTTTGGACTCTTTGTTTTCTTACACTGCTAGGTCTTGAATAAAATTTGGGGGTTGAAACATTTGTAATATCGAGAAAAAATTCTCTATAATTTGCTGCAATCCTATTTTGTCTGGTTATCACATAACAACGCTAGATGGTTTGGCAATATTTCTCAATATATGACTTTTATCAATTTTTTTCTTCTTTTTTGTTTTTTCTTTCATATCCTCCATCTCATGATGGGAAAATTCTTCCTTTCAAAATTTTAAAACCATAGTAAATATGGGAGGAGTCTTGAAAACCTGCTACACATCTTCAACAAGGATATGGAAAGGCAGATTGAAACGTCTCTAGCATTTAGGAGATTCGACTCCAAGTTACCTGCTTACCCTAGAATCTTTGGTACTCTCTCCTACTGCAATATACAAGAATGACTTCAAAAAAAAATAAAAAAATCCTCACCTCTCTGAAATTTCTGAAAAATTTACATATTTCATCTTTTCTGGTATATATACTTTGTTCTTTTGTCATTTTGTCATCTCCTAGTACTCCCATATCCTGTTTTTACATCAAATTGCAGATAAGGTTAATTCAAACTTGGGCTATGTGATTAAAAATGGGAACCCATTCTAATTGCAGGAATAGATAGCAGAAATATTGACAAAGAGTTGAATTGAACCATGCAGTTGCATGGAATTTGACACGTTCTAACTTTGTTTGAAATGTGACTCCATTGTTTAAAAATAAAATAGAAAATCTCACTGTTAAAATCTCAAAAAATAGTAGACAGCTATAACGATTCAATATAGGAACTATGAAGTAGTTTATGTTATATAGAAAACATATTAAAGTATAAATACAAAATCCAGAGAAATATTACTAGAATCAAACAACTTACAATATTTCAAATCATTTGGAAGGGAATCTTGGACTTCTATTTTAACAAGAATACTTCATGCAAATCTCATTGTAAACTCAACATCTTCACATGAATCTATATTATAAGGAACTCTTAATAAACATGGACATGCTTGATGGAAATCTCTAAAATAACACTTTTTTAAGATGTGAGGTTATTTGATATATTCACTGAAACCCATGTAGATGTTTGTGTTCAAATAAAATTGCTATAACAGATTGCTCTTACACATTGTCATATCCAAAACTCTAAAAATATTCCATAGATGAAAAAAACAATGCTCCTACTAATACAATCCCAATCTTCATCCATTTGAAAGCCTTCAAGTCAAAAAATATTCTATTTGATGTAATTCAATTTATATTAAAAGCATAAGTGCATGTAAAAGAGAAACCAAGGCTATCCGTTTACACCAGGTGCCTCTTCCAAGAGTTAGACTTAGCATATGTAGCTTGATGAATAACCACTTTGTGGTTAAACTCCATCTTGCAAACTCACTTGTCCATATCATTAAGCATAGATGGTATATCATCCACCAGACACTTGATGGTTTATGTTATAGTAAAAAACTGAAATATTTAGCTAAGATCTCTGTCGTAAACATATTCTATGTAAACCCAGGCATAAAAAATCCTTAAACCCTTTGTGAAATTTAAGTCCAAAAATCCTATGAGTTTAAATTTTAAAGTTTGTAAATTGGAAAATTATGAGATTATTGATGGCTTTGTGGTACCAAAGTGGCTAAAAATTCTTTAGGCTATTAGTTTTGTGAAAGTTGCTTCTTGACACAAATCTAGCCTGGTTTTCTCTGTGTTGCTTCCTGTGGTTTAATTTGTCTTCTTTGACATAAACTATGATGTGAAACCATCGATTACCTACATGTGGCTTGAACAGTGTTAATACCAAATGGTTAAAAATTCCAATCTTGTATGGAGTTAAGATTCAATTCCCCTGTGAAACTTAGGAATTTGATAATGCTCATTGTCTCAAACTATCAATTGATCAGATAATTTGTTAAATTCATAGGATATTTGTGCAATCCCCTCTCCTCTTTGGCAATTAATGCTAGTCAATAGACTAATCTATCATACTGCCTAATGAGATAGAAATCACCAAAGAGAACCATCAAATATTCACTTCAAGTCCTTACCGACTCCTCTTATCTACCTAGTATTCAGGGCTCTTTGAAGAAGTAACTTACAATAAAATCTGCATATAATAGCCACAAAATTTTCCTTGTTATCTATGAAAGACATCTTCATTCATTTAACAAATTGGACCCATCAATGAATTTGAGTCTGTTGCTATTTGAGATCATGGAATGCATAAAAGAAATGCATATGAAAGGATTGTAGGTTGGAACCTCATCATTCTCTTACTCTTGATTATGTAAGAGCGATTGGATTTTGTGAGATTCTATTTTTGTTCTATCTGTATTGTAAGAGGTGCACAGTATTGAGTTTTTTTATGGATTTTTTTATTCTAAAAAAACTTTGTTTCTATTTGTAGGCAGATTGGATTTGGTTTGTGTTATTTTTATAGAATACCTCCTATGTTAGGGCTTTGTTGACAACAAGACAAAAAATGTGCAGAATTTCAGTGAATTTTTAAGAATTATATAATATATATCAAATTTAAGAAAAGAATAATAGGTAGAAGGTTAGGAGAAACCATCTCATGTAAAACATATTATAAATAAACTTACAAAGTTTTTCCTTTGAAGACATCATTGATCACTCCAATTCCTATTACTTTGACATTGAAAACTAAAGAGAAAGGTTGTAATGTCATTAAAAGATGCAACCAATCCAACGGTCATAAGTGGCATGAGTCTTAAGTCGGGGCTGGGTCATTTTTCAAACCAAATTTATCTTGGAACTTAAGGAAAAAGAGAAACCAATTCATGGTTGATGAGTAATTATGAAGAAGTGGGATTTATATGGTCCTTTGAACACAAGGTGAAAGGTGAGTTAATTAGGCCTTAAGTGTCAAGTGATTAGGAGATTGAAAACTATCTTAAAATTTTCGAGGAATCAAATTTACAAAGAAAATTCAAAGGTGATTGTGGTCTGATTAGGTTTTCTCATATAGTTTTTACTGATACATTTTGTCAGCATAATGGAAAGAGAAACATTGCAATTGAACATTCTCATACCCTATTACTTGAGATAAATGACAGATTGGATACAATTTTTTTTTTCAAGTTGATTCTTTAATTTTATTTAGCAAAGGATAAGAGTTTCTTCTACAAATTCATTGATTCAATTTCCTCGACTTCATCAATGACTTCCTTGATGTTACATAGATTGATTAATTCCAATATTATGCAGGTCGGTTATGGAGGCAAATCCAAACTAGAGAGCAGATATTTAAATACTTAAATATGTTGAGATTAGGCATCTAGGATTGAACAAACTAGATCATCACACACATTTTCCAAGGTCCTCTGCCTAAGATTGATTCAGAAGGTTAATATCTTGTCAAATGATGAAATAACCTTTGGGAAGGAATCTAAGCTCAAATTTTCACCTTCAAATAGTTGTTCATCTATCTTTTCAACAATTAACCCACCTTCCACACTTTGTTGAGAAGCAAACATAAATGCAACGTCACTTGAAAATACCCCAGATGAGCTCAAAACACTAAACCAAAAGCTATTATATGTCATGAAGAAAATGATTGGGCTCTAAGAGCCATCTTGAATCTTCACTTCACCTTTACTCATGAGAATAGTTCTTTGAGATGCCCAATAAGGTGAAAAAACTAGGTATATCCAAGCTACCATTACGAAGGATAACCCATAGATTATAAATATACAACACAGGATCCTAGTCATTTAGCATCAGATCAACATGTTTCTTTCTCTAGGGACAGATAAATGTTTGCCACCACCAACTCTTCATTGTGATACAATTTCACTTCCCCTCCTTCGAATGTAGATAACCCTCATTAGAGCTCTCCCTAAGTAGATTAACATCATTCACTGGGAGAATGTTTGATTTTTACTAGTCCTCTAAATACTCAAATGAGAAGCATTGAGAAGCATTGGGTGTGATGAACTCTTCTTAGCTCCTAGAATAGGTATGAAATCAACCTACAATGCATGAGAAGGGTATGGATATGCTTTATCTCCAACTGAAAACTTATGCAGTTCACAAAGGGTTTAAGTCACTTTAAAGTTTGAAAAATCATACAATGATTACCTTCTCGCAGTTGGATGGTTGGATTAACTACACAATAGAGAAAGACTGAGAAACCTGTTTAGGGAAAACTCCACTATGGAAATGGTTTCCTCTTGAGCTTGGAATTGAGCTTCAATACAATTACAAAGTGGATATACTCCCAGTGGAGGATACAAGGGAAACTACTTTGTGGAATCAACCATTGACTTCCCTACAATGGGTTGTGGCTCTTCCCTTTATTAACATTCCATCCAATGTTCCTTCTCAGCTCTCATATGTCTTACCATGATGGCTGGGTATTGGAACTAAAAGAATACATCTTTCTTTTCCTTTTTTAGTAGTTGAACAGTCACTCTCTTGAAGTTAAGTGAGACTATTTTTTTTTTGAGTTTTTTTTTTTTTTTTTGCCTTTTCTTGTGTTTCTATCACCCCCTTTCAAAGAACCATGTTGAAATTTTGCACAATATTCCTATTTTTTTTCATGTTGGGTAATCCCAAAATCACATTAAACATCATTACATTGACTTGTGACCTTTATCCCAGTCACTTTATTCAAATTGATTGCACCAAGTTTTATCTATTGTTGAACAACATATGATCTTAAATTCTATGTTAAAAAAAAAACACCTCTGCATATTGGTAGCTTTTCATTGATTCCCTCACATTGGTGTGTTGTCCCCCACATGCTCCAGGCATCCAAATCATAAGCATATCAATGGTATGTGTATGTTGAAAGTTGTATTGATACTTTTAGAGGCTTTCTTAATTTCCATTACTGTCACATATTTTACAGGCATAAGTAAGTAATGTTGGTTGTTTTTAAAATTGTTTTTTTGTGACAAGTTTCCACAAAAGAGTGTTGGTGTGAGAAAAGAGGCAGGAGGTGCAACAAAGTGCAACTGTAAAAGCAACTAAGGTATGTAATTTAAACAATATTTTTGAGTAAATTATCTGTGACTATTTAATCAACAAATTAGCATTCAGTTTCGGAATAGATGCAATACACACATTTTGATTTTCATATTTTAGTTTACAATATCCTTCTTGTTATGTTATATTTGTGTTTGCTACTTGTTTCCTGTGCTACTACAAATGATCTCTGTCTAACACTTAGAATATAAACAAAAACACTTAAATTTCTAGGATATTTTAGATTCTTAGCTTAAACAATCATATCATGTTATTAGATTAATGTTGCCCCAACAAGCTTCATAACTCAAATGATCAATTTTGATAAGGGAGATTAATAATAAAAACTAGAGTCTATTGAAACTGAAAAATGAAACTACATGACAAAGAAGAAGTTTTCTTAAAAAATAGTAACTTAGCTAAGATTGACATGACATTGGAATCAAGAATGTAGCATATATTAATATTTGTAATATAGTGGCATAGATGCACAAAATTACCTGCACCATCCAATGCAACCTTTCTATAGCCTACATATGGGAGGTAATGGGACAATCACCATCTATGTTAGGTTCAAAAAATTCTTTTCACGGTCTCCATGTCAAACAATTTTGTTAATGCAACTTAAGACAAACAAAAAAACTTAAATACCAATCCTTATTTTTATATTCAATTAAAGAGAGATAGTAAGAACCGTGCTCATTTTTGATTGATTTCCAAAGCTGAATCCACTAAACATTTTCTGGGGAAATTAGTATGAATTTATTTCTTATATCATGATATAAAACATTTATTTCTGAAGCCCATTCCAAAAAATTAAATTTCACCTATTAGTCACCACACTGGATTACAGGCCAATAGAGGCGTTTAGACTTTTATAAAAGCAACTACTACCTAATGGAACTTCCCTCCAATTAAATAGGATAACACAAAATAATTGGAAGAAATTATCTCATCTTAGATACAACATTTTCTTGAAAACTATGGCTAAGGCCTAAAATCCATAGAAGTTCCAAACCAAATAATAACGAACAGGGAAAAGGAGAGTCACCCTAATTTGGTGATTTTCAATCCTTCATCGACTTGCTTAGAAGGCTAATTCATTCAAATCATGCTGCACTATGCTTCTGATCCCTCTGAGTTCATACTTTTCTAATCTTCCATGAGTGGTCCAATTCTGCTTCTTCCTCTTGTAGTAGAGATTGGTATTGTCTTCCTCCATTAAATTGGGATACGTTTTAGAGAAAATAATGTGTTTCAATGGGTTGTTTTAGAGAATAGAAGCCATTCATTTCATACAAAATATCATCTAAATTTAGTATGGAAGATGTGGAAGCGACTTGATGAATGTGAAGAAGATTGTTAACCCATTATTTGAGAAATGGCCTAAACTTTTTCTAGGATTGATGGGACTTTGCTACCAACAAAGAAACTGCATAGGTGTGCGAAATGACCAAAAGTGGTTTGTATTCAGAGGTAGTACAAGATCCTTGAGCAATGTCAAAAGATTTCCTTATCTTGAATTAGTTATTTAAACATGGGACAAGAAAGAAACGTAAGAGGATTTTAAAGAAATTACAAGCTGAGGAAGAGGGGAAGAGTATCAGAGTAAATAAGATTACTTGTGTGAGCTATGGACTAAATCATGCAACTAAGTTTATTTAGTAGTATAAGGATCCACTAGGGCTTATATTTCCTAATGCATATCCATAGATTTGGTGATTTGGTCGTAGCACTTTGTAGGAATCTAAACATTTTTTTAATGTGATACTTAGATTGGAGTGCTTAACACAGTAAAATTTAACAACTGTTTTCTGCTTGGATTCAAGGAAAAGTAAATACCACAAGATTATTAACAAGTAAAACAATTATTTGAGCTTGTTTGACCATATTGAAATGCTTAAATTTTGAAACAAGTTTTTATCCAAGATCTCGTGAAAATTAAGGTTTTGATTGAAATCCTGCTCTTTACCTTAACTTTTGCTGACATGTTTTATCTTATGAATTTGCAATTATTTGGGAGCTCATATATAGCAGTTAATGTTTTGCATCAAAAGAAATTCTTGATTGTGTTGGTCCGTAAAATGTTGCAAACACAGTTGAATCAATATCTTGATTTGCATCTAGTTTAGACAATAGGAGGCTGGAAGATTGCTGGAAAACTTGATTTTGTTGAGCTCTGGCGTCTTGGCTAGGACATTTGTTCAAGCTTACTGCCAAGCTCTTGCAAGTATGTATCAAACTTTTATCTACATTTATCAAGGTTGGGGTGTTTATTTTTCAAATCCGTAGTACAAGTATCTGAACAAGGTGTCGTTACAAACCAGAAATAAGCATCATAATTCCAAAAATAGTATTTATTGGATACTATTTTTTGTGAGTGTGTTAGATTTAATGAATGTTCAAGCCAGATTAAAACACAGATAGAGCAAAGGTTCAATTAAAGTTCAATTCAGAATAGAATTTCTCTATCCTAGTTCCATCACAAAAAGTTCTATCTATCTATTATTTATGGAACTTGATGGATCAGGTTCAATTATCCCCTGAATTTTTTAAATAGTTGAACCACTTGGTGGAGCTTGATAGGGCTATGCAAGGACCTTGTTATGTTTATTTCCTTGTTTTAATAAAACTATTACCCCTCTTTATTATAAAATATGCAGAGACCACCTTATTCAACAAATGAAAAAACAATATAAATCAAGATTAAATGAACCAAAATTAAAGAATAGTTGAAATAAACCTAATTATACATCAAGGATATTAATTACATAAAAGTAGTTTTGTGATAAATTTTATTCACCACCACTACCACCATACACAATCATCTACTGAAAAATTGAGATGACTTATTGCATGGTGTAACATAACCAAGTTAGGGAGAAGTTATGGATCCATAACGAGAGATATTTAAGGATGAAGAGAAAGAGGTATTGTTATTAATGCCACTATCCCTCTCTCAACTAACATCAGAGTTTGCAAAAACCTACTGACTCAAATTTATAAGCTCTAGGGGCATTTTGTTCATGGTTTTGCTAAAAATGGATGCCAAATTAATTCTTTAAAGCTAAAGAGGAAGAAAGAGAGAATGAGAAGAAAATCTACCAATGTCTACACTAGAATCTGCGCTTATGGCAGCACCGAACAACACATTATAGTGATTAACAAAAAATATAGACAGACAATCTAGACAAATTTTTGTATTGTGATATGACATATAAAGCAATATCATTCTTTACAGAGAGAAAGGAAAGGACAATTGTTACCTTAAACCAGGTGGGAAAAGGAACTAAGTAAGAAAATAAATCTTACTCGTGCCTATGGTCTTAGATGAAGAACACCAAAAAATCATGTTCAACGGTCAAGCTATTACCTTGAGAATCCCACAAAAGGTAGATAAAAGTATAAAGTAAAATAAGATACCTAAGAAGTAAGATATTGGTTTCTGTAAAGCATATCAGAGGAAAGAATTCATTCTTTTGAGAGTTGCTTATAGACCTATTGCCCCTCCTATCAGATAGGTTAACGATTAAGAAAAATATTAATCAAAATACTAAAGATCATTAGCTCCTAAGAATTGAATTGATCTCTCATGATAGATCACTTAGTTTTAGGTGCCATTGCTTTAAAAATTAAAAAACAATATTTCCTCTTTTAGGGCATATAGTTTTCATCTGACAACATATCTTTGGTAGAAGCAAAATTTATTTGCATCAATCACAAACTTATGCCTAACATAATGATTAGAGTAAAACGAAAAAAAATACCAAGTGTGAAAAATATAGAAAGCCTTGCAATGGCACCTTCATAAGTACAGGCTAATATATCTATTTTATAAATAATAAAATTATAACAAATGTCTAGTCTCTAGATACAAACTATCCTTGTAGGGAAATCTAAATTTCTAAATACCAGATTCAAAAGGTTAGATCTGCATGATTGCATATAATGATTTACTAATATTAACTATGAGATGCATAACTAGTATTATTTTTTCCAAATGCATGTGCAATCTTCCATCCCATTGACTATTAAGGGCGTGCTTCACACCTATTGACTATTCTTTTAATATTTTCAAAAACTACTATGTAATAGTTATTTTATATTGATATTTAATATTTTCAAGAAAAACTAACTTGCAATAGATATTTACAAAATCAAAGATAAAAAATTTCAAAACAAGTAAATATTAAAGCAAGGGAAAAATGAAAAACTAACTTGCAACATTAAAAATATAAATTGAGTTAAGATAGAAATATTAAATGATGAGAAATAGGAGTCCCATCCCTCATTGTAATAAGAGTCGCATCCTTCTCAAACTTCCATTATGTCACAACCTTACCTATTTCAATATCCTACTGATGAACTCCAGTGGAATGAGGCATGCCTCGCTTTGCAAGACTCATCAAAATCATATTGGTCTCTACTCTCATAAGCATGCCTTTTTTGGGTGTAGCAAAATAAGCTTCCCCACCACCACCACCACCACCCAATTCAACCTTCCTAAACTTCACAGCCATCCCCTTGCCATGTAATCCTTGAGGAGAATTCTTTACCACCTCAATCCCAAACTTGTTCACCAAAAAACTATGATCCAAACCACCTATTGTCAAACTTTGGATACCACTAGTAACAACTTCTTCATACTCCTCCCTCAAATTTTGCAGATTCTTCTTCTCCACTTCCTCCCCCAAGCTCTCCTCTATATCCTCCAAACAAAGTCATCAACAGCCTTAGGATTAGCCCACCCCATAAAATCCTTCCCAAATACCTTAAACTTGTTCTCCTCAGTAGTCTCAAGAAAGTAAGTATTCTCAAACAAACAATTTTGAAACCCAACAAAAAAATTCTTGTATCCCTTTGGACTAAGAAATTTCACATCCCAAACCCCCTGACTCACAAAATCAGCCCTTAGTTGCTCATATGTAGCCTATCATCCACTCTTCCCTTCACCTTGTTCCCCACATTAAGCATCCAACTCCTTAAACCCCCTTTAGCTCTATCTGCCCTCCAGTCCTCTTCCTCTTCATCACTACCATCTTCATCATCATCCCCTTCTCTAGAAAATCTATAACCAACCACTTTATCTGCAACTACCCATTTAGCATTGGCTGTGTTTGTTGTAATGACCTTCCTGACGACGTTTCAGTTTATGTTGTTTGAGACTATGATGTTTCGATGTTTTGTGTCATGATTTACATGACTAGTTGTGAAACTTATTTGATGATATACTATATTATTTGATGCGATGTTTACTTCTTAAGATAAAATTTTATGAAGATTATCTATGTCGTTATGTTTTACACTCAATGATGATATGTTAGTTAGAATTTACCTCAGTCAATGAAGAAGAAGATTTTGCAGTACTCAGCAATGAGTACCCTACTATATCGTGATTCTTCTTCACGGTGTGCTTTCATATTTATACATGTTGGATTAATCGTGTAGTGTTATGCAACTTGCATGTATGGGCATCAAATCAACCTACTTGTTAGGTTTGAGTGTGCCATGACCCAATGGAAATATTGATGAGAGATAGACTTGTCCTCTGTCCTTAGCCTTCGTTCTGAAAAGAGCGAATATCCATTGTCACCTTTTTTGTCTTGTCACTTTGGTTATTTCTGGGATCAGTTGGTTTTAGGTCCTTGATATTATGAACCTGGTTATATATTATTTCCTCCTTGATGTAATCATTTGTGGAGTTGTACCTTAGGAAGAGTGGATTTCATTAGGGGCCAGACCCAGAAGAGGTTGCAGGAGTAACCTATCGGAAGTTTGTAAACAAGTGATAATTAAAACATATTGTAGGGGTTGGGTAGTATAATTAACCTTGCAAGATAATGTTTACCTCAACTATTTCAACACTCATTTAGGTTAAAGAAATTTGAGATGGCTTGGAATGGAAAATTGAACGCTTCGTCTTCTTAAGAAGTGCTTCAAGACCACATGGTACGTATAAGGGCCGAGAGTCATTAGAGATTGCCAGGGTAACTCCTGTAGAGGGTCAGTAACTTAGGAAGGCTACCCAGGGTAACTTATCCTATACATGTGATGAAACTCTTATCCTAGTACACCTTGTGAGTCTTAGTTGTAGGTTGCTTCTAGGGTTTTCTGTAGTTTTCAATATGGAGTTATGTTTATGTAGTTTATTGTACCGGTGTATTGTTATCTTTGATTGGTTCTTGAGTTGTCATGTGAGTCAACCTTGTTACTATGTTTGATGTCTTGAGAATTCAGTTTGACATGAGGATTCGTTCTATCTCCTAGCATAGGGGTTGGGCTTTTGAGACCCACATGGTTGGGAGGAACGTGCCACTACTCCATTGGGTCCCCATCAGGTATTTTGTTTATGACAGGTTTCCTTGGCTGGATCCAAATTATACAGCGATTGCAAAGTTGAGTTCCTTTGGAAAATTTGTGGCGTGGGCATCTTCCTTTTCCTCATCTCACTCTTCTTTGTATCACACTCATTATGTACATGAGATGCATTGTGTATATTTATGGTTTCAATCAGAGATTTAATATAATCGCGAATGTTGTATTTAACTCTTACTATTATTTTATTTGAGCATGGATTCTCTTGTAGTCATTATTAATTGGTTATGTTATTGTATTATATTGTTGTTATCTATAGGAGCATAGTTGTGGAACCTTGGAGCATTTATGGATGTTGTTGTCACATGTTATCTCTTTATAAAAAAAAAATATTATGTTGTTTATGTGATTGTCATAACATTTTACAGGTTCCATGGCGGGGCATTACAGTTTGGTATCAGAGCATCAAGGTCTAACACTTGGCGCTCTGGATCATGCGAGGCCACTAGGTTGTCCTAGGTGTTAGATTCTTGAGATGTGTTTTCTTTTTGGGATGTGCTTGCTTATCTACCCAAGGTTGACGTTAGGTATTGTCAGTCCAATGATACAAAAAACCAGTAGATAGGGTAGGACCCTCGATGTAGTGCGCAATACATCGATATCCTTCCTACTAGGGAAATGTATTATGGACACTTTTTTAGCAAGCATATGGGGTGGGTGTGAAAATTTATGTCAAGATTGATAAATCGGGACTTGAAAGTCATTTTGAGTCTTACGTTACCCTTGCTTGTGTATAGGGATGGGAAAGTCAAAGCCCGAAAAGAGGAAAGTAAAGGTAGTGGAGGCTGCCAAAGAGGGGGTGGTCATCAAGGAGAACCCCATGCTTAATGAACCATCTTGTATTTCCGATAATGAGAGGATGGCCTAGGCCCTCTCCTGAATCAAATTGGTAAAAGGGAAGAAAATTGTGGAGTCAAGATACTCTTTTATGAAGAAGAAACCATCCTTTATTTGGGATTGGCCATTGAGATGTGGTCCCAACACACCTATTTTGTCCAAGGAGGAGAAGGAAATCTTGCAAGAAAAACTTTCCGCATCCAAGAAGATGGTTATAGACTTAGATGAGGATCCTGAGGAGTGTCCTCTCTCAGAAGATGAAGGGAATTAGTTAAGGTTAAGATAAAACTTTTGGTTATAAGGGTTCATGTGACTCTTGTTTGATTATAGGCTTCCAAGAGTAAGCCTCATCTTAGGGGGGAAGGATGTAGTGACCCTCCTGACAAAGTTTATGTTTATGTTGTTTGAGTTGTTGTTTGTGATAGTTGTTTGAGACTATGATGTTTTGATGTTTTGTGTTATTATTTACATGACTGGTTGTGAAACTTATTTGATGATATGCTATATTATTTGATGTGATGTTTACTTCTTAAGATAACATTTTATGAAGATTATCTATATTGTTATGTTTTACACTCGATCATGATATGCTAGTTAGAAGTTACATTAGTCGGTGAAGAAGATGATTTAGTAGTACTCAACAATGAGTGTCATACTATATTGTGATTCTTCTTCACAGTGTGCTTTCATATTTATACATGTTGGATTAATCAAGTAGTGTTACATAGATTGAAGGTATGGGCATCGACTCCACTTGCTTTCCAAGTTTGAGTGTGCCATGACCCAATGGAAATATCGATGGGAGATAGACTTGTCCTTTGTTCTTAGCCTTCATTTTGAAAAGAGCGACTATCCATCACCACCTTTGTTGTCTTGCCACTTTGGTTATTTGTGGGATCAGTTGGTTTTAGGTCCTTGATAATATTAACCTATTTATATATTATTGCCTTCTTGATGTAATCATTTGTGGAGTTGTACCTTAGGAAGAGTGGCTTTCGTTAGGGGCCGAACCCAGAAGAGGTTGCAGGGGTAACCTATCAGAAGTTTGTAAACAAGTGATAATTAAAAAATATTGTAGGGGTTGGGTAGTATAATTAACCTTGCAAGATAATGTTTACCTCAACTTGGATTTTAACGCTCATTTAGGTTAAAGCAATTTGAGAAGGCCTGGAATGGAAAATTAAATGCTTCGTCTTCTTAATAAGTGCTTCAAGACGACATGGTATGTATAAGGGTTGGAAGTCATTAGAGGTTGCGAGGGTAACTCCTGTAGAGGGCCAGTAGCCTAGGAAGGCTACCCAGGGTAACTTATCCCATACATGTGATGACACTCTTATCCTAGTACACCTTGTGAGTCTCAGTTGTAGGTTGCTTCTGGGGTTTTCTGTAATTTTTAGTATGGAGTTATGTTTATGCAGTTTATTGTACCAATGTATTGTTATCTTTGACTGGTTCTTGGGTTGTTATGTAAGTCAACCTTGTTACTATGTTTAATGTCTTGAGAAGTCATTTTTACATGAGGGTTTTTTCTATCTTCTAGCATGGGGTGGGGCTTTCGAGCACCACACGGTTGGGAGGAACATGCCACTACTCCATTGGGTCCCCATCAGGTATTTTTTTTATGATAGGTTTTCTTGGCTGGATCAAGATTATACAACGATTGCGGAGTTGAGTTCCTTTGGCGTATTAGTGGTGTGGACATCTTCATTTTCCTCATCTCAATCTTCTTTGTATCGCACTCATTTTGTACATGAGATGCATTGTGTATATTTATGGTTTCAATCGAAGATTTGTTATAATCACGACTGTTGTATTTAACTCTTACTATTATTTTATTTGAGCATGGCTTCTCATGTGGTCATTATTAATTGGTTATGTTATTGTATTGTATTATTTTTATCCGTAGTAGCATAGTTGTGGAACCCTAGAGCGTTTATGGATGTTCTTGTCACATGTTATCTCTTTATAAAAAAAATATTCTATTGTTTATGTGATTGTCATAACATTTTTCGGGTTCCACGGCGAGGCATTACATTTGTGATGCACAAAACTTGAGGCTTGCATCACAATTCTTACAATGGTTGAAAGCTTATGGAAAATCCAATTGATGAGGTTGTCCATGATTGTAACTAACTAGGAGAATTTTCTTGAGTAGACAGAACAGGTTTTGAATAAGTTTCTTTTGGAAAGAAAATTTCAAAATTTTGTGTTGTATTTTCTTGATTGAAGAGTTTATGCTTGTAGCAGTGACCTTATCATTGGCATGGAGTCTTGACAATTTTTAAGCAAAGAGAGTGCATAAGAATTCACTATCTTAACAACTTCTAAAGCTTGGAAGAATTTCCAATACTATAAACAAAATGGAGATAGAAAAATTCATGTTGAACTTGTTATTGCACAATATCTTCAGGTCCTCAAATGCTTGTATTTGAGTTGGAGATGCTTTCCCTTTGATCTAAAAAGGTTTAAAACTATATAGATGGTTCTACTTCTGCTTAGTCTCATAGTTAAGAATTCAACTCACCAATGAAATTCATTCACCGACTCTTGTACATTTTAAAGAATTTCCAAACCTTCTAATCATGCTTGAACCAGTTTCTCCTTCATGTGATCCATCACCAATAAAAGGTATTTGCAAATAAAAATATTACACTGTTAACGCTTCAAGGAGCATTTCCACCCAAGAACTCATCATTTTTAGGTTAACACGTGTGTTCATGTTGCACCTTTAAATGTCGATAAATCCCAACAAAATAATTTAATAAAACACATCGACAATGAATGGAAATTGAAAAGCCCTACCATGACACCAATACCAAACACACCCTTTTTCATTCCTTTGAAAAAAATTGCAATAAATTAAATGATAAAAAAATGTTGGAGGGATTTAACATCAAGGATGGTAAGATTTTTATTAAATCAAGGAAAAATTACAAAGCAAGGACATTAACTAGCCTTATCAAGTTCAACCAAGTGATCCAATTGATGAGACAAATCTGGGGGTAATTGGCCCCAATCACCCAAATTCCAATCATGAATATGATCAGATAAATAAAACCCACAATCCAATCTAATTTAATAATCGAATGTTTAATTTTTACACAGGAATTTTAGAAGTATTGTACTCTAAAGAAAAAATTAAAAAATTGCACATTTGCACATTGTGTCTTTGTAAGGAAGCTTATCACACAATAGAGATCACATGAGAAAATATTCAATTCCACTCATGGTCCAATATTTATAACAACTCATTCTAATCTTTAAGTTTTGTAAATTCCAGTGTGTGTACATATATTCTCTTTATATTCAATAAGGTCATTATGGTTTAATTTGTTAATATCACTTTAAAAGTTCTAGCTTCACTACAAAGCTCATAAGTTCTCAAGTTTAGATCTCCTTAAAATGACATGTTCAATTAATTATATTAATATATTGAATGATCAAAATAAGCAGAAGAAATCTTACACAAGCAATGCAAAAATAAAAATAGATTTATTTGCAGATCAAAACTATAGCAGTCCAAGTTCTTTGTACATTAGTATAATTTGTCGAAGTTAATTTTGCTTTCCCAAAAGAAAAAAAAAGCATGTGTTATTAGGCCATGCAACCAACTTCAAATTTTACAAAGAATAAAATCATAAATCAGGTCCAAAAAATGTACAATGGCTAATAGTGCCGTAAATTTAGTCTATTCTCCAGAATTCTTGTGTCTTGCATTATTAAGCATTTATCATCTCACTGCAAATGTAAGCTCGAAGAAGAGATTATGTATGAATCAAAGAGTTTTCTTCACATCTATTAACACATATATAGAAAAATTCCATAATGTTTGGATGAAAATCTAATCAACCAGTTCACAGATATAGAAAATCACTGATTGGAAAGACACATCAATAGCTAGGCTTACTACACCATTTAAAGCAAAAGAACCTTAGATTCTCTACATCACTTCTCAAAGAGATAGATCTTATGAAAGGAAACTAAAACAAATAAATAGTAAACCAGATACTTATTTGAAACCAAAACAACCAACCAGGGAAAATAAACATTTGTCATATGTTTACTTAAACACTCACAAAGCCAAGAAAGAAAAAGCAGATCTATATGGAAAATGATTTCAGCCATGGTCAACTATCATGCCATATATTTTCTTAGTATTATTAGTATTTTAGTATTTTAATTATTAGTATTTAAGCTAGTATTAAAGGTTGACTATCATGTCGTGTAAAAAGGTTTTTATTTTTGTTTAGATATGTGTATCTTACCTTTTATATCTTCCTATTTGATTTGTTCTGATTTATTTTGTATCATTTTCTTTATTTTTCCTTTTTTAATGTCTCTTTAAATTATTATTTTAGTTTACTTTATTTTTATGAGCTTCCAAGCCGAAAAAATTCAATCCAAAAATAATGTTAATTAACATTAGCATATTATCCATCATTGTCTGTAGAATTTCAATTTATTTTTAAAAAAATTATTAGATTGTAGGAATCAGGTAGCACGACACTCTATAAACTGTAGTGAGCCTGGTAAAGATTTTAACGTGACTGATGGTGTTGGCACGACATGCCCTCCAATACCACGAGAGTGGGGGAGACTAGACCTGATGACCAACCTCGCGCAATAGGAAATATTTAGCCAACCAAGCTAGGCCCCCCACCCCAATTTTTTTAAAATTTGAATGTTGGTTGTTTTAAAAATTGTTTTTTGTGACAGGTTTCCACAAAAGAGTGTTTATTTGAAAATAGAGGTAGGAGCTGCAACAAAGTGTAATTGTAAAAGCAACTGAGGTATGTAATTTGAACAATATCTCTGAGTAAATTATCTATGACTGAATAAAAAAATTAGCATTCGGTTTGGGAATAGATGCAATACGCATATTTTGATTTTCATATTTTAGATTTCAATATCCACACTTAAGATATAAACAAAAACACTCAAATTTATTAGATATTTTAGATTCCCAGCTTAAACAATCATATCATGTAAATACATCTCGAATGAAGTTCAAAATTTACATCATCATTTACCTCTGAGTTGTGCTCATGAAATGTAAACATCCTGCTATCAAAATCAAATTCAAGTTGAAAATTAGATGGAGAATTCTTATCATTATTCAAGATGTAATGTTCGATTTGCATGCAATTCAAGGAGTGATGGAATAATTATGTTTGAACATAGGATTTTTCTATTCAAGATGTAATGTTCAATTTGTTGGAGTTTCACTCCACTTTTGTGCCAGTCTCCTACCCTTACCATGCCCCCATGCCCTGAGACACTCCTTCTCACAGTTTGACGTCATCTACCGGGCTACCACGCCCACCCTCTCTCCTATCGGCGATCATGCAGTGGCCATCTTTCATGTTTCCCGCATTACTGTGGCTTAACCGCCAGTCACCTTTTGGCAATGCGGTTAACCACTAGGTAGTTGTTACCGCACTCCTATGGTCACCCTTCCAACCGCGTATGGTACCGCAGTGACAGTCGTCACTCTCTACTTCGTTCGCTCAAACCGTTATTGCTCTACCGGAGTCTAATCACTAACCATTTGCGGTAATGCAGTTCCCTTCGTTCCTTGTTGGTTTGAATGTGTGTGGGTGGTTACCACGACCACCATGATCTCTTTCTTAACTGTCATGGTATTATAGTGAACCATTTGTTGGTTGTCTTGGTAGTTACATCGGTCACCGCGACCTCTCAAAAACCTTCAGCAGTAGCATGGTCGTTAACTTTATTTGACCTTCCTTCAGCGGTAATTAGTGGGTTATGCCTCTGCATTTAAAGGAAGTTTTTTGTCATCCGATAGGACAGTCTTAAATATGACTAGGACAAATGTTTAATTCGATTAAATTTGTTTTTGCTGGCATTTTGTATAATTTTCCATTATTATTGTATTTATTTCTCTTGGTCATAACTTTTATATAAGCTAGCATGTTTGTAATTTTTATTTTTAGACAAAAGTTTAATACGAAGATTGCTCTAAAGCAGCAAATAGTTTAATGGCTATTGTGTGTTTGAATTAATATTGAAATTATTTTTCTGTGTATCTTTTTAATTCTCTGCCATTTTCCTTCACATGGTATCAGAGCCTAAGGTCTTTTATAGAGTGTCAATAAATCATGGCAGGAAGCACAAGCTTGAGTAATCTCCAAATTCCATAGCTGAATGGGAAGAATTGTGACTGCTGGTCTATAACAATAAGAGCATTGTTATGTTCACGAGATTTATGGGAGTTTGTAGAAAATGGGTTTCCAAAACTGGCAGATGCAGCAGCATATAATGCTTTGACACAAGCAGAGAAAGATTTTTTAAAGGAGAACAAGAAAAAGGATTCAAAGGCACACTTCTTCATTCTACAAGGATTAGATGAAAGTAGTTTTCCCATAATTTCAGCCATTGCCAAGTCAAAGCAAGCATGGGACATTTTACAAATTGCATATCAAGAAATGGACAAAGTTAAAGCTGAAAAGTTGCAAATACTAAGAAGAGAGTTTGAGACTTTGTTTATGAAATAGAATGATTTTGTAGATTCATACTTTACTCAAATAATGAGACTGGTAAACTAGACGAGAACACATGGACAGAGGCTAGAAGATGTCAAAGTTTTAGAAAATATTTTACGAAGCTTACCCACAAGATTTGGGTCAATTTTAGTCACAATAGAAGAGACAAAGGATCTCACATAGTACTCAGTTGATGATCTTTATGCTTCACTAATTTCTTATGAGTACAGACTCAGCAGAACAACAAATATGTCATTGGAGCATGCATTCAAGTCACAAGCTTCAATTAACCAAGGAAGAGGCAGAGGTAGAACGAATTTCAAAGCAAGAGGAAGAGGTTTCAATAGACGTGGAAGAAATAACTAGTCAATTTCAAGTGGAAGAGGCAATAGCTAAAACCCATCTCAAAACTTTCCTCAAGGAAAAGGGTGATCCCACAATAGTGGTTTACAATTTTTGGGCAAACTGGACATTGCAATTATTATTTTTAACTAAATCTCCACTTTCGGGCTCTTGTAGCTGCTAAACCATGAGGAATTTGAAAATGATGCAAACTAGAGTCTCATCACATTTTGTCTCTAGATTCTAAAAATATTTTTTTCAAAATTTTTGGAATCATATTGCACTTTTTTTTCCATCTCCCACGAAAACTAGTATTTTTCAGAAAACAACATTTTTAAAAAGTGATGCTCACCGTATACAACATAACTTTTTTTGTATGAAGGATAAAATTATAATTTTTTTGAATTTAAATTTGTAACTATGGTATCTAGCACTTTCATTTGGTTTCATAGTTTTTAATTGAATATTTTTTCCTTAATCAAGTTTCAAAGTCAAAGCAATTGCAATTCAGACATAGCGGACTGTATACAACATAACTTTTTCTGTACGAATCGAAATTCAATTTTATTTTTTTTAATGGATCAAGGACATCAATACCCAGCCTCAACATATTTTTAAAAAAAATTATTTTGATAATCTGCTATTTTTCCACATGTGCAGACCAGAGATTTTGATTTTCAGTGAAAAACCTATGTTTAGTAAAACTAAAAAATAAAATACATAATAAAAGTAAATCATATTAAAAATATATTCGACGGATAGCTCATTCCAAGGAATATCATTATCTAGTTGGGTTTCTAAATTTTTCTGCATTTTCATTTTCAAATTGAGCTTCAAACGACAAGTTTTTACAAAAAAAATCATTTTTTTAGGAGATAGGGGAAAAAGGGTGTTCGGTTGAACCTATGTTTGGCCAAACCTCTTAAAAGGGTTCGGCCAAACCTAGACACTTAAAAATAATGAAAAAAATTCATGGGGTCTGAGAAAATAATGGGTTTAAAAAAAATCCCTATTAAGGGGGTTCGACCGAACCCTAGTTCACTCAAACCCCTTTATTTTAATATTTCCGCTCACATGAAAAAGGGGTTCGAGGGAACAATTTGGTTTGGCTGAACCCCTTCACTTTGTGTTATGGGAAAAAAAGACTTTTCCCTTCCTCCACAGAAGTGTTCACCACTTATGTGGGTTCACCGACAAAGGTATGATAAATCTAAGGTCCAATGCCATTATTGAAAAAAGTTTGGCCATTACATGAATGAGTGTAGGAAGAAGCAGTATGATATGGGTAGACAAAATGAAAAATTTACTAAAGAGAGTCAAGATAATAGACCTGATAAAAGCACAATAATTTTAGCCTATAATGTAGCTCAAGCTACTGAGAAAGATGTTTGGTTTTTAGACTCGGGTTGTAGTAATCATATGATAGGGAATTTAGAGTTGCTTACAAGTTTAGATGAGAATATTAAGTCAGATGTCACCTTGGGTAATGACAACAAAGTGTCAGTTAAAGGAAAAGGGAATGTTAATATTCTAACCAAGCAAAGGGAGAAAAAATATATTTCTGATGTTTATTTTGTGCCTGGTTTTAAACACAACTTGATGAGTGTAGGATAGTTAATTCAAATGGGTTATAGAGTGACTTTCAAAAATGGGTTGTGCACTATTTTAGACAAATACCCAAGTGGCCAGTTGATTGCAAAAATTAAGATGGCAAACAATAGAATGTTTCCTTTAAGAATTTAGCCAGCTTTGTGCACAAACTTTGCACAATGAAAGAGGTATAAACTGTTATACAGACTGTCTTTCAGGTAGAGGTAAAGGATAAAAACTGGCTTTGGCACTTAAGATTCGGTCATTTAAATTTTGGAGGTCTCAATTTGCTTCATAGGAAGAGCATGGTAAAGGGAATTCCATTAATTGAGAAACCCGAGAGAGTTTGTGAAGGTTGCATACTAGGAAAGAAGCATAGAGAATATATCCCAACAAGGAAATCCACAAGAGAAAAAGCCCCATTGGAAATTGTTCATTCAAACTTATGTGGTCCAATGCAGACACCTTCAATAGGTGGTAGTTATTATTTTATGAATTTCATAGATGATTATTCAAGGAAGATATGGATGTATTTTTTGAAGCACAAAAGTGAAGTGTTTAATTTATTTTGTCAATTTAAGTCTCTTGCTGAAAAACAAAGTGGTTGTTTCATCAAAGTGTCAAAAATAGATAGAAGAGGTGAATACATTTCGAGAGGATTTTTAAATTTCTGCAAAGAGCATGGAATACACAAACAGTTCACAACAATATATACGCCTCAAAAGAATGGGGTAGCTGAGATAAAAATAGAACCATAATGGAGATGGCTACAAGTATGTTGAAAGCCAAGAATTTAACAAATGAATTTTGGGCTGAAGTTGTATCGTGTGTAGCATATATCATGAATAAATGCCCAACAAAAAGTGTGATGAATATTATTCCAGAGGAAGCATGGACTGAAAAAAAGCACAGTGTGTCTCACATGAGATTTTTTGGATAAGTTTCATATGCACATGTGCATGATGATTTGAGAAGAAAAATTGACAACAAAGGAGAGAAATGCATTTTTGTTGGATATAGTGATAAATGCAAAGCATATAAATTGTTTAATCTTATAGCTAAGAAAGTTATAATCAGTAGGGATGTTCAATTTGTTGAAGATGGAGCATGGGATGGAAGTAAAAAGAGCACTATTAATGTTACAGTCAATATCCCTCAAGAAAAGAATGAAATTTTAGTTCCACTTAATGTACCTACTCTCCCTATTCAACCTCAAGCAAGTGGTCAACAACTGACACCTACAAGAAATGTAAGAGAAGCAATAAGAGGATTGCAGATGCCAACCACAGGAAGAACTTTTGGCGTAGGACCTTTAAGTCCACATTCTACAGATTCGAGTGATCTTTCAAACCCAACCTTGGCTAGCATGAGGAGGCAAAATATCAGAAGCATGAGTGATATTTATAACCAAAATGAAGGTGAGAACAATCCTCAGCAATTTACACTTTTTGTATCCTATTGTCAAGCTGAAGATCCAATTCATTATGAAGATGCATTCAAAGAAGAAAAGCCAATAACAAAAATGGATGATGAGATAGATTCAATAGAAAAAAATTAGACATGGGAGTTGCACAGTCTTCCAAAGGACAAAGTTAGCATTGGTGTTAAATGGATTTATAAAACTAAATTGAATGCAAATGGAAAAGTGTAGAAGCACAAAGCTAGATTGGTGGTAAAAGGTTATGGAAAACAACCCGGAATAGACTATAATGAAACTTTTGTACCAATTGTACACCTTGTGTAATACCCCTCCATTTTGATTCTTGTTCAAGTTGCTTTATGCTATGTTTGGTTGCAATTACTTTGATACTAGATACATTTTGTTATGATATTTTGATCATTAGTATTGAGTGACAACTATTATTGTGGGATGTAGTTATCTGATTATTGTTTCACATGCATTATGGATTAATGATGTTGTAGAGTTAACATGAGATGTTATTATGAGATTACTAGATTATGATGGAAGTGTCAGTTTCAATGAGTGTATTGGTGAAAAGGATGGTTTCGCATCACTTGCTTGCGAGCGCCCTGCGAATCCGTAATTCCTTCTTCACGGTGTGTATTATATGTTGGATATATTGTATGATGTTGTTTACTTGGTTGCAGGATTGCAGATACATGACATCGACTCCACCTGGTTTCACAGGTTTGAGCATGTCGATCCAACGGTTAAGTTGAACGGGAGATAGTAGCTAGGTAACATGTGTCAAGTTTACACCCTAGCCTTAGTGTGTCGTCAGTTGTGTGTGTCGAGTTATTGTCTATCTTGTTTTAATGTTATTTATTTCTGAAGGATTATTGATTTGGAAATAGATACTCAGAATAATTGCATTTAAATCATGTTGATGATTATTTAATTTAAATAATGCAATGTGGATAAAAGTTTATATTTAAATTAATTAATTAATTATATTTAAATTATTTAATTAATTAAATTTAATCCAAGGGGGTTGAATTTAGTTATTAAATAATTAAATTAATTAATTAAACGTGATGCAAGAGAATGAAAAGAAATAAAAGAATTAAAATTAATTTTGGAATTTAATTTCAACGTATGGGAATTAAATTAGAAATTGTAATTAAATATTTATTTGGGAAATTGGTTGCAACTTTGGAAATTAATTTATTATTTGAAATTGTATTTTAAAATTGAAAGTGGGTTTTTGAAAATTGAAATTAAAATTTGAAATTGAAAGTGAAATTGAAATTGAAATTGGAATATCTAATTTGCATGTAATGTGAATTAGGGTTGTAAAAATTGAAATTGAAATATCTAATTTGCATGTAATGTGAATTAGAGTTGTATTAGGTATTTTTTTGATTTATAAAGAATATATGTTTTAATTTTAAATGAGCAGAAAGAAATTTAGAAAAAAATACATTTTTACAGCAGGGAAGAAATTTTAGAAAATTTGCACAAGAGTTTGAAGAAACTTTGATTGTAGAATTAATTGAATGAAATATTGTCTGCATTTGTTTGGTTTTGGATTGGATTCATTGGAGGGTTGAAGAAAATTCAGGAAATCTTTGGAGGAGGCTTGCATCAGAAATTCATCTCTTCCTGTAGCTTCTTGTACCAGGTTTTCCTCTTTGTGTTTTATTGTTCTTGATTGTTTTTTTTTAAATAGTAATAATTAAAGATTTGTTTGTTAAATCTGTTTTAGAAAATAAATTTGATATTAGAAGAAAAGAATTAAATAAATTTACAACCTTTGCTTGTGAAAATTCTTGAGTGAAAATTGTGAAAACCTTAGTTGAATTTAAATTATTTGGAGAAATTGATTTTGTTGTTATTGAAATCAAATATAGAGATTGAACAATGCATTTAGAATGATTTTAGAAAATAAAACCCTCTATTTGTTATTAAAAATCGGATTTTAAAATCTGCAATATAGTTATATTTTTCATGGTAAAATGGTCTGATTGTGTCACATATAACTTTACTTTCACAAACTGGGTTTTGAGGAGATTTAAAGGGTTTTTTCATTTTGAAATTTTCTTATCCCTGTCCAAAAATCGTAAATACCCAGATTGTATTTTTTGAGTTATACTTAAAACATGAGACTGTTGTTAAGTTATTTCTCCCATGACTACTTTGAAAATAAAATAATAATAAATTGATATTTATAAATATTAATATTTTATGTATTGTTATTATAATATTAAAATATTATTTAATAATATTTTATATTATAATTTATAATATTAAAGTATTATATTTATTTATATTATTTTTAAATAAAATTTGTATATCAGATTAGTGGAATTAAAATTATAAACATATGGGAAATTATTGTTATTTTAAAATGGCTTGTTAAAGTTTAATTGAAAGAGTTAAATATTTGATTTAAAGAATGCAATATATTATTGAATAGAGATTTAAAATTGGATTGATTAGTGTATATAGAAAATGGATAGAGAAACAATATGTTATTATATTAAAATGATTGAATGTGTTAAATAGAAAATTGAATGAGATGTAAGATTTGGTTAGGAAATGGAAAGAGTTTACTTGCATGGGTTTGTGTCGATTTAAAAGTAAATTAAGAAGTTGTTTTATTGATGAAGCAATCAATTATGTTATTTATTAATTTCTATTTAGATTAATTGAATCATTGTGATTGGATTATGAAAGAGATATGGATTTAGTATATCCAAAAGTAGCATCTTCCTCATGTTTATCTTAAAGGATTTAATTCTTTGTATTCAGTAAAGGGAAGTAAGTTTAATTGTTTTATATTTCCAATAATGAAAAGGGAAATAGGGGTTATGATTATTTTAGATGATCTACTTATCATGTCTTTAGCTTTGTCAACACTACCTATTGAATGAGTATGGATTTAAGAAATCCAAATATTAGATTTGATTGATGACTTGAATGCTTTTGTTGCTATGTCGTCAAGTTACATTGTTGGTTTTGGGATTTAGTGTCAGTCTTAAATTATAAGTCTTTCAGAAGAACTTAGAGGATAAGAGTTGTTGAATCTTTGTGCCATCTAGTTGTTTTTCCTTGGGTAGTGCATGGCGTTTTTTCAGTTTTACCCGATTTTCACGAACGGGAATGTTTGCACCTCCTTGGTTTAGGAGCGGATTATGGGATCCATGTCTCCTTGTATGGAGTGACCTTGTTATGTGGTTTTCATCTTGTTGTCTCTTGTGAAAAGAGTGGACTATGTGTTGTTGCCTCCAAGATGTTTGGAGTGAGATTTTTTGTACCTCCTGTGAAAGGAGTGGACTATGTGTTGTTGCCTTCAAAATGTTTGGAGTGAGATATTTTGTACCTCCTATGAAAGGAGTGGACTATATGTTGTTTCCTCCAAGATGTATGGAGTGAGTTCTATTATTTGTATCCTCCTTGTGTCGGAGTGGATTATGATGCCTAGTTGGTATGCACTTGTGGTTCCCTTGGTGGATTGTTTGGATGTGTGTTGTCAAATAGAAGAGTGGCTTCTGTTAGGCGCCAGAGTCCAAAGAGGTAAACTGGATAACCTTCAGAAGTGATTTAAACAAGTGATAATTAAAATAATGTACTTAGAAGATTAGGACTAACTTCTCACTAATCAAGATAATTTAATCCTCACTCATAGACGCAAGGGCTTGTTTAGACTTGGGATGAGTGAGAAGGCCTGGAATGGCAAGATCAACTATCTTATTCTAGTGAGAGGTAGTTGATTCCGCATGAGTGAGTATGAGTGTCGGGATTCAGTTGAGGCCACCAGGATTACTTGTGCTGGAGCCTATAAAGAATGCCCAAAGGATATCTCATGACAAACCTTGCGATGACACTCTATCTATGACAACTGTTGTTAATTATTTTATGTGTATGGTTATTTGAACATACTTGATCTACTTTATGTCAGTGATGTTGGAGTTGTACTTGTATTGTACTTGATTTGTACATGTATTGTATTTGATTTGTACTTGTATTGTACTTGATTTATACATGTATTGTATTTGATTTGTACTTGTATTATACTTGAGTTGTACTTGATTCGTACTTGTTAAGTCATTTGGTTGGTTATAACAGTATGAGTTAGTTTGAGTCTGCCTTTGGTTAGAGGTAGTAGATCTTTGTCCATGTTACTTTGTTACTATCTCCTAGCATGGGGGGTGGGCCTTCGGGTACCACATTGGTTGGGTGGATCATGCACCAAAACCGTTGGGTCCCCATCGATCTTCAGTACTTGGTGGTGAGACATCCAGATGGACAACTCGCGGTTCTTGTTGTATTATCTTGCATTGTAATATTTTAACTTGTATAAGTTATTTTATCCCTCTTATGTTTCTGAGGTAGAATTTTGTAATTGTAATATTTTGTACTATTGCCTCATTCTGGGAATGAGTGATGTATCTATTGGATTAAGATAATGTTTATAAGATTGTATCTTGGTTGATTGACTTATTATGTTATGTGGTATTCTTATGATGTATGATGTTTATTTCATAAAGTTCATAAGACTATGATTATATGTATTATGTATGTGTGGGTTTAAGTAATCCTAACCTTGTAGTCTTAGAGGTTGTTGTTAATTAGTAAGTGAATGTGTATGTTAAATGCACTTTATAAAAAAAATTGGTTCGCTTATGATGTTAATTGCATCTTCCTTTAAGGTTACTTGGCGGGGCATTACACCTTGACACACTCAGAATGTTATTGGCTTTAGCAGCACAAAATTGTTGGTTACTTCACCAAATGGATGTGAAGTCATCTTTTCTCAATGGATATCTAGAGGAGGAAGTGTACATTGAATAGCCACCTGGATATGAGATATCTAGACAAGAAGATAAATTTTACAAACTAAAGAAAGCATTGTATGGCCTAAAATAAGCCCCAAGAGCTTGGTATAGCATGATAGATAATTACTTCACAAAGAATGGATTTACCAGATGTGACAGTGAACCAACATTGTATACGAAGATGGATGAAGAAGGTAAAATCCTGATCATATGTCTATATGTTGATGATTTAATTCTAACTGGAAATATATCAATTGATTTGTTCAAAACAAAAATGATGAAAGAGTTTGAAATGGCAGACTTAGGTTTGATGAAGTATTTTCTGGGAATTGACGTAAATCAAAATAAAGATGGCATTTTTATTTCATAAGAAAAATATGCAAATGATGTTTTAAAGAGATTTCATATGATAAATTGCAAGTCAACACCCACTCCAATGATAGCTGGTTTGAAATTGAGCAAAGAAGACAAAGGATCAGATGTAATTTCAATCCTATATAAATAGCTAGTAGGGAGTTTGATGTATCTGATAGCCACAAGGCCTGACATCATGTATGCAGTCAGTTTAATCTCTAGATTCATGAAAGCACCAAAAGAATCACATTGGTTGGCTAGAAAGAGAATTTTGAGATACATCAATGGAATGAAGAATTATGGCATTCAGTATTCAAGAACAAAGGAATTCAAATTAACAGGTTTTAGTGACAACGATTGTGCTGGAAGTTTTGATGACAGGAAAAGCACATCAGGCTATGTCTTTAACTTTGGCAGTGGAGTTGTTGCCTGGGATTCTAAGAAATATCCAATCATTACATTGTCAATATCTAAATCTAAGTATGTTGCAGCCACAAGTGCATCTTTCTAGGCAGTATGGATGAGACGAGTTTTGAAGGAGATTCAAAATGAACAGACAAAAGCCACAAAAAAAATTTGTGATAACAATTCAGCCATAGCTCTATCAAAGAATCCAATGTTCCACAAACGCAACAAACACATTGATACACAGTTTCATTTCATCTGAGAGTTGATCATCAATGGAGAAAATGTTTTGGAGTTTTGTAGGATAGAGGAACAACAGGCGGATATTTTCATGAAGGCACTAGGCAGAGACTCATTTGTCTATCAGAGGACCAAACTGGGCATCACACACTGCACAATTTCGTTCAAGGGGGAGTGTTGGAGTTTCACTCCACTTCTGCGCTAGTCTCCTACCCTTGTCGTGCCTCACGCCCTCAGGCACTCCTTCTCATAGTTTGACATCGTCTACTAGGCTACCGCGCCCACTCTCTCTCCTATCAGTGGTCACATGTTGGCCATCTTTAATGTTTCCTATATTACCATGGCTTAATTGCCAGTAGCCTCCAACAATGTGGTTAACCGCCAGGAAGTTGTTATCGCACTCCCACGATTACTCTTCCAACTGCGTGCCATACCATGGTGATAGTCACCACTCTCTTCTTCATCTGCTCAAACCATTACCGCTCTACTATGGTCTGATCACTAACCATTTATAGTAATGCAGTGCCCTTCATTCCTTGTTGCTTTGACCATGTGTGGGTGGTTACCACGACCACTGCAGTCTCTTTCTTAACTGTCATGATACTACGGTGAACTATCTATTGTTGTCTAGGTGGTTATCACGGTCATCACGACATCTCCAAAACCTTCAATGGTAGCACGGTGGTTGAATTCATTTGACCTTCCTTCGGCGGAAGTTAGTGGGTTATGCATTGGCATTTAAAGGACATTTTTTATCATAAAATAGGACAGTCTTAAATATGACTAGGACGAATTTTTAATTTGATTAAACTTGTTTTTGCTGGAATTTTGTATTTGCCATTGTTATTGTATTTATTTCTCTTGGTCGTAACTTTTATATAAGCTAGCATGTTTGTAAATTTTTATTTTCAGACAGATGTTTAATACAAAGATTGCTCTGAAGTAGCAAATAGTTTAATGGTTGTTTTGTGCTTGAATTAATATTGAAATTATTATTTTTTGTATGTTTTTTATTCTCTACCATTTTCCTTCACAAGTTGCATGCAATTCAAGGAATGCTGGAATAATTATGTTTGAACATGGATTTTTTTATTTAAGATATGATGTTCAATTCGCATACATTTCAAAGAGTGATGGAATAATTATGTTTGAACACATGATCTTTTATTCAAGATGTAATGTTCAATTTTCATGAAATTCAAGGAATGATGGAATAATTATGTTTAAACATGGATTTTTTTATTCAAGATGTAATGTTTAATTTGCATGCAATTCAAGGAATGATGGATTAATTATATTTGAACATAGGATTTTTTATTCATGTAATGTTCATTTCACATGCAATTCAAGGAATGATGGAATAATTATGTTTGAACATAATATTTTTTTATTCAATATGTAATGTGCAATTTGCATTCAACTCAAGGAATGATGGAATAATTATGTTTAAACATGAATTTTTTATTCCAAGATGTAATGTTCAATTTGTATGCAATTCAAATAATGATGGAATAATTATGTTTGAACATGGATTTTTTTTTGCATGCAATTCAAGGAATGATGGAATAATTATGTTTGAAAATAGGATTTTTTTATTCAAGATGTAATGTTCAATTTTCATGCAATTTGCATGCAACTCAACGATGGAATAATTATGTTTGAACATGGATTTTTTATTCAAGATTTAATTTTAAATTTGCATGCAACTCAAGGAATGATGAAGTAAATATATTTGAGTATATAATTTTTTTGGATTAATAAAATAAAATAAAATAAATCACATACGTGTGACATCACTTTTCTTACCTTTGCATAAATCTTGTATAGCTCATAATACCTTTAGTTTATGTTTTCTAGTTTAATGTGAGATCTTTCTATATATAAATATAGATTTATTTTTAGAATGATTAATTAATTAATATTTTTTATTATAGTTATATTAATATATTTGTTTTTACTTTGAAGCTTATATATATAAATATAAATTTTATTTGATTTTATGATGTTTTATTTATTTATTATTATTTTTTATATCATATTTATAGTATCTTTTACTACGGTAAGGATATTATGTATCTTCTATAATGTTCTAGTAGTTTATATATTTTTTAAATAAATTTATAATTCATAGTTGATGGAGCTTCATTATCCTAAAATGTTATAAAAGAAATCAATTTGATTCAAGAGATATAAGTATTGGTCTAAACTATAACTAATATATCTTATTTTCTCTAGTCATTGTAAACATATATCCTAAGAGAGCTTTCTAAATATTTTTTAACCCTATTTAATAGTGATAGTAGAATGTACTCATGTTGAATGTTACTCCAATAAATTTGAAGAATTTGTATAGAGAATTTGCATATGACATTAATAAATAAGAATGTTTGATGAAGTCAAATTCAACTCAATGTATAATGAAATTATGTTTCTGTAATATTTAGTCCACTTAATGTATAATTAATCACACAAATAATAATTTACTATAGCAATCATTTCGCCTTTCCTAAAAAATTCCCTCTTCACTATAATTTATTAATAACTTAATTTTTAATAAAAATAATAATTGTATATATATATATAATTTTATTATTATAAAATTAAACAACTTAATTTTAAAATGATACAATTAATATAATTTAATTAAATATAAAATGTTACTCTTACTAAAATAAATGATAAACATCACTGTAAAATTAATTAAAATATATACTATTTTCAATATTTAAACAATAACAGACATATAATATTTTCATATAAAAATATATTATTTGTCAAGGAGATTTAAGAAAAATAAATAAATTTAAATAAAAATGAATGTATATTTGTTTAAGACTTAATATTATTCTATATGTAATCTTAATTCAGCTAAGAAATAAGAAAGGATAAATTAATTTAAATAAAAGGAATGCATAATTGTTTAAGATTCATAATGCTAGCTTTTGCATCTAAAGGAGGTTCAAGGATTACATCGATAGAAAAATATATGTATGTTAATATGTTAAAGAGTATGTGTCTATGCATGGATGCACTACAAATTATAGTTGCATGTGGCTATATTAAAATAATAATAATAATTGTTAAATAACATAAAAAAATAAAGTTAGACAAATCTAGGTCTTTTCGTTAAAGGAATTAAGTATTGTCTTATTATGAAATTTTTTTATTTAGATTTAAAACATAAAGCAATGCAAATAAAAAAAATGTCATTAAATGATAATTAAAACTCATTTTCCAACCACTCAATAGTGGTTTGTAGGTATGAGACTTGTTTGAGGCTCAAATCTTGCACTGTATGTAGACTATCGACTAATTGTAGCATGGTAGTCATCCTAGTTCACTGTAGAAAATAACAAAGTTTTCATATATAATAGAATTCTTTTATGTTAAATTTTTATATAAAAAATAATATTATTAAAAATTATAGTAATAAATATTTAATACATTATTGTAATGGTGAAAATTATATATTTATGTTTTCTTTTACATTTTAAATGTACGATGATTAGGTTGTTCTTAAATACATTCACTAATATATAATATGGTTTATTTTGTATAAAATTTAGTATATAATATTATTCTATTTTAGTCTTAATATCATTTATTTATAGAGGTAAATGTCAATCTTTAAATTGTGTGTTTGTTACTTTAGTTTAAGTCTACATGTGTGGATTTGATTCACCATTCATAGATCTCAAATCTCAAAATTTTAAATTCAAAGGTTTAAGTTGTGTCTCTTCCCTCCATTTTCATTACTCATTGTGAACCAGCTAAAAGTCAAATAATTCCAAATTACCTTGAACATTCAAAATAAATCATCTAAGACTCAAAAGAATCCATTAGGTAAATTTAGAATTTAATTTTAAAAGGATAAAAATAATTACATAAAAAATACATCACCATCATCTTAGGATAATATTGTACACTTGCCTCTTATGCTCATCCTTGACTCGACACCATTGAATTAGTCCATCTAGATGTCTTATTGAGAATAACATGACCCTTGCACCTTAAAGTTGTTTCCAATCACCACCTATTATTTATCAAATTCAAAGCATACACACAAAGATGAATAAGTTTCAAAAAAGAAAGTTGTCAAATTATGTTCATGAATTATAAGTCAAGTCCATGAGCATATGGATGTCAACTTGAAAGATACATACACAAATTTCTAATATAACAAGATCTAGAAATATGGCATTAAGATGAGTGATTTTTTGACATTTGAACAATAAAATCAACATTGATTTAATAACTAAATATCCATACATTATATTTATTTAATTTCCATATTATTTTAGTTATTTTATATCAATCTCAAATTATATATTTAAATAGATTAGTATTTAATTAATTAAGATTATTTATATTTTGAGTAAAAATACATTACAATGAAATAATTTATTAGTAAACATAAAAAATGAATTTAACTTTAGAAGATTTAATAGATCTCAAAACACAATTATAACACATATCCATCTCCTAAAAACGATAAAGGGTTATTGATGAAGGAACTATATTGTATTAATCTAATGATTTAAACATCAACAAACATGTTAATGAAGTCATTGTGCCTCTATTTCATCATTTTCTCATAAAATCATTTTTTTTTTGTAGCAACTTAATATTGAGGTTATTATTAGAGCTTCAAGGAAATAGAAAACTAAGGAGAACACATAATAATGATGATAATATATGTATATATATATATATATATATATATAAAGTTAACAAAGAGCTTTAGTTGTATTTACATACAAATATATATAACAAAATGTTAAATATTTCTTAATAGAGCTCACAAAAAACTTTTGGATCAATTACTTTTTCACACACAAAAGATAGAAAACAAAATAGAGTTGTTATTCTTGCAAAAATAGAGTAAAACTAGACATGTTGTTTCTATATTCTACACTTTGAAAACATATATATTGTTAGATTAAAGGTCTTAACTTAATTATGTTGATTAAGTTACCTTTATTCCCTTCTTAAGATTTCATGTTAGTTTGCATAAAGTGACATTTAATAATTATCTTAATTATTAAATTTTTTTCCTATTAGGGTTTGCATGATCTCCTTTTAATAAGGATTGATCCCATTGTATTTCATATCAATTCATTCTCTCATTCTCTCTGATATATACATTTTTAGTTTTCAAAGAACCCTTGTTTGTTTGTCTCCATCTCTTATTTTGTGACAGGTTATTTGCATGCAGGTGATCTTCGGGGTTTGTGAAGTTCTATTTTCTCAACTCCTAAATATATATTATATCACTACTCATCAAAAAATAAAAACATCTATTTTAGAGCATGTATAGTTGTATAATAACAAATATGATAAGAACAAATTTTGAAAAAGAGGACAAGAGCAGGTGAAGACAAGTAGTTTGAAACAAAGTCTTCATCTCTTAAATGGAGTAGTGGAACCTTGTCTAATTTTTGAAGGATGAATAAAAGATAAAATAACTATGATGGTTGGGATTATTTTTTTCAAAAACTACCCTTAATCACAACTACTATCATTTAAGATTGTTGGAAATAGGATGTCATTTAATTGCAATCCTAAACATTATTTATTTCATGTATCTCCTAGGTCCTTGGAATGTGTTCAACAACACTAGGATTAGGAAGAGATTAATATTTGATGAAATAATCATGTTAATTGAAATTTGTAATTAATTATAAATGTTAAAAGAATGTGTGAACCTTGGAATTAGCTCCTCCAAAATAGGAGCACATGGGTGCACATATGGTAGGTGAAAACTCACCTTGAGTTCAGTTAACTATTCAGAGTAAGAGATAACACTTCTAAATGCATGTAAAGATCCTAGGACTTAGGGTTTGATGTTTGCATGCATGAATTTTAGTTCAGTTCAATTTAGTAAAGTTAAGTTAAGTTCAGTTCAGTTCAATTCAATTCAGAATTAGTTTAGTTTAGTTTAGTTTAGTTCTATTATGGTTGAGTTATCTTCAGTTAGTTTTAGTTGAATTCTAGTTGAACTTAGTTAACTTAGAATACATGGATAATAACTTGAGTTGCATGACAAATAATAGGGACTTCTTTCATTTAATAGATGGAGGATCATGCATGCAAATTTTTTTGCATGAATGTTGTTGAGAAATGTTTTAGTTAACAAGAATTAACTTGGACTCACCTTGGGTGCCCAAGTTGACTTCTTGGAATTAGCTCCTTTGCATGTTGAGATATTTTTGAAGGCTTAGTTAAGTGGGGCCCTCTTTTGGGTGCCAAATTTGAGGATGAAGCCTTAATATATTTATAGAATAAAGGTTGATTTATGAATTTAGTTTGGGATGCCCAAGTGGATGAAGGAGATGACTTGACATTGTTCTTCATGGTAGAAATCTACTTGCAAGAGATAGGTGTACCTTTTAGGGTTAGGGCATGATAATTGTAATTGTAACTCATTTGTATTTTACAAAGTTGACTAAAGCCTATTTATCTCAAGAAAGTTGAAGAGTTATGATCAGTTGTTATTGCAAGTTATGAAGAGGTTTTAGTGAAGGAAAAAGAGTCATTCTCAAGCAAGAGTTGAAGCTATTGTAATCTACTTCAAAAATTGAATAATAGATTAATTATTGGTGGAGTTTTTTACCTAAAAGGGTTTTATCCACAGTATATGCTTGTGTAATCTTTCTAATATCCTATCTACTTCTTCTATCAACTTATTTCTACATTCTACAATAGTAAAATGGATTAATCAAGATAATCACCCACAAAGAATTTGTAACAAAAGGAAAATCTTATTTAGATCAGCAATCTTAAAGTGTTACAGAGTATTAAGCTCAAAAAACACCTCAATTTTCAACATTTGGTATCAGAGCTGAGGTTGAGTAGAGTATTGAAGGATCTTTTTGGCTTAGTGGGAGATTGTATTATTTTTGTTATTTTTTTATTTTGAAAAAATAAGTTTGTTACAAGATGTATATATTATTTCTTTAGAGGTCATTGAGAACTTGGATTCACATTTTTGGTGTAAGCTTATGATAGAAATTTGGTTTTTATTATGTGCATCATGATGCCATGGGATTGCTCAATATCATGGTTCAGTGGGAGCATTTGGCAATGATGAGGATCCTTGGTTGTAGGATGGTTTTGTTATTATGTCATGATATACTCGTGATTAGTGTTTTAGAGTTGTGGCATGATACATGTTATGATAATTATGATCATGAGGAAAAGTCTGAAATTCCATATGCTTTTGACAGTGATGGTTTGATGCTTATCTTGTTGCCATGTATAGCTCGGTATCATAGTTCAGTGGGAGCTTTGGTAGGATATTATAATCTTCATGGAGAAGATGGTAGTCATGATTCCATATGTAACTCAATACCATGGTTCAGTGGGAGTTTTTGCTAGTGACTTGGATGCATCATTGGTAAGGTTATCTCCATGTGATTGGAGATAAGGTTTCTTTGTTTAGATTGAATTTTTTATGATGTCATAGTTTACTCTTGATATGAATTTAGAGTTTGGCATATTACATGGTTCTCTTGAGACTAGGATGTATAAGTATTCTATGGTGCATGTGATCTCCTAAGAGGAGATGGTTAGATCATGGATGTCATGTTTATGTTCAAGGTTGGATCTTTGACATTGATCTTGTGTAGTTCTCTTAAGTATTGGGTACATTAATCATTTTATAGATTACTTCATGAAAGTGTTGTGTTGCATTTGGAGTTTGGCATGGATTGGTTGGTTACAGGTCCTCATGGATACTTGGAGAAATAGGTGAGGCTTGAATTCTCTTCTGGTAAGAGATATTTGTTGGAATGGTTACTTGTAAGAAATTTTTTTTCAACAGAAAAGACCGAGGAGCCTACACCTTGGTTGAACGTGAGTTCAACACACTCAGTGGTTTAGCATACCTCCAAAGAGACAGTTCGGATATAGAGACTTGGGAAAGGTATTGGTTTGGTTGATAATGGGAAGGTATTAATTGAGAAAGTTAACACTTTAATTAATGTTACAGATTATCTTATCAAACCATACAGATAAGTTTTCTTGGTTTTAATCATTTTCTTGGAAGCTTTATGATTATGCAGGTTGCGTTTGAAGTTAGCATGGATTGACTAGTTGGTGCAAGAAGGCCATTGGCCTTGACTCTTATACTTATTTTATTATTCCTTGTTTAGAATAATTGCAATGTACAATGTCAAGTGGGAGAATGTTGGAAATAGGATGTCATTTCATTGTACAATCCTAAACATTATTTATTTCATGTATCTCCCAAGTCCTTGGAATGTGTTCAACAACACTAGGATTAGGAAGAGATTAATATTTGATGAAATAATCATGTTAATTGACATTTTTAATTAATACTAAATCTTAAAAGCATGTGTGGACACCTTGGAATTAGATCCTACAAAATAGGATCACATGGCTGCACATATGGTAGGTGACAACTCACCTTGAGTTCAACTAACTATTCAGAGTAAGAGATAATAGTTATGAATGCATGTAAAGTTCCTAGGAGTTAGGGTTTGATGTTTGCATGCATGAATTTTAGTTCAGTTCAGTCAAGTTAAGCTCAATTTAGTTAGGTTTAGTTTAGTTCAAAATTAGTTTAGTTCAGTTCAATTCAGTTCATTCTAGTTTAGTTTAGTTCAGTTCAGTTGTGGTTCAGTTAGCTTCAGTTAGTTTTAGTTGAATGCTAGTTGACTTTAGTTAACTTGGAATGCATGGCTAATAAATTGAGTTTCATGACAGATAACAGGGACTCCTTTCAATTAATAGATGAAGGATCATGCATGCACATTGTTTTGTGTGAATGGTGTTGATAAATTCTATAGTTAGCAAGAATTAACTTGGACCCACCTTGGGCGCCCAAGTTGGCTTCTTGTAATTAGCTCCTTTGCATGCTGGGATATTTTTGAAGGCTTAGTTAAATGGGGCCCTCTTTTGGGTGCCAACTTTGAGGATGAATCCTTAAGCTATTTACAAAATAAAGGTTGAGTTATGACTTTAGTTTGGGATGCCCAAATGGATGAAGGAGATGATTTGACATTGTTCTTCATAGTAGAACTCTACTTGCAAGAGATAGGTGTACCTTTTAGGGTTAAGGCTTGAGAATTGCAATTGTAACTCATTTGGAGTTTACAAAGTTGATTAAAGCCTATTTATCTCAAGCAAGTTGAATAGAGTTATGATCAGTTGTTATTGCAAGTTCTGAAGAAGTTGTGGTGAAGGAAAAAGAGGCATTCTCAAGAAATAATTGAAGCTATTGTAATCTACTTCAGAGATTGAATAATAGATTAATTCTTGGTGGATTTTTTTACCTAAAAGGGTTTTCTCCATGGTATATGCTTGTGTAATCTTTCTAATATCCCATCTTCTTATTCTATCAACTTTTGTCTACATTATACAATAGTAAAATGGATTAATCAAGATAATCACCCACAAAGAATTTGTAACAAAAGGAAAAGCTTATTTAGATCAGAAATATTAAAGTTTTATAGAGTATTAAGCTAAGAAAACACCTCAATTTTGAACCAATATTCCAAAACAATCTCATAGATATTCAAAGCTTTATTTTCTCAATGACTTATTTGTATATTGATCTTTAGACCTAAAATATTCTAAATAAATTTATGTCTCTAATGAAATAATGTCTAGTTTTTATATGCTTACTTCTCTTGTAAAATACAAGATTCTTTGTTGCTTCTTCTTATTTATGTCTCAAATATTTTTAACACTCATATCTTCTAAATTACCTGGCATATTGCTCCTATTTGACCTACATACTCTTCTTTTTCCAAAAAGCATGGTTATTAAGAATGGTCATAAAATTGATTTCTCTATATAGAAATCAAAGTATTGATAGTCACATGGAGTTCAATACTGATAGACCTAAAGCAGGTTCAAAGCATTGTCAAAGGGAACCAGAAAATTTGTGTGCTTTGTGTGGTGGTAAAAGAATGGGTCCTCTACAACTTTCTAGGGTTCCACCTAGAAGGAAGAGGGTTTTCCTTACCTCCAGTGGGCATCAAAATCTTGTGATTCATTCAATACGAGGGATTGAATATGTGAATGGGGTGTACAAAGGTGTTGAAATGCGCTATCAAACAAGTGCACCTAGGAATTGAAGAGGGCTGAAGCAGAGATTGTGAAAGTCATTGGAAATCTAGAAAATCAAGGTTTTGAGCCACCTAGGACACTTACGCCAAATGGGGAAACCTAGTCCCTTTTTGGGAAATCTACTCTAGAAGCCATTTATGTCAACTATGTCTCTGAATCTACAACTTTTAGTGTCATAACTTTTCAATGGGACTAGGTCGCCATTATGGGTGACCTAGTCTCTTTTAGCTTTTCTGAGAAACTAAAAGTGGACACAGAGGCCTTTGATTTGTGTTCTTCTTCTTCATGGGAATCCTACTCCAAATCTACAAAATAACCTACAAAATATAGGATATTTGTGTTTCTAATGTGGGGTTTACCTTGGTCAAACCCCTAGTTTGTATTTAAACTTGTAATGGAATGTAAAATGTACATAAAACCCTAGCCCTAAGTGTGTCTAGAAGTAGGAAAACCTAAAATAAAGAAAAACTCTATTTTATTGTGCTAGAATAAGATGTATGTAAACAATTTGAAATTATGTAATAATCTATCCCTAGAAACCCTACACTATTGCAAATGAATGTAACAAGGAATGACAATGGGATGTAAACCTCAAATCTACAAATAGGTTAAAATTAGAACATGGAGTCACTTTTAAAATAGTCTTTAGGTGTGATTTGGTGGCTATTTGCACCTCCTCAACCTAGATTTCTCCATGAATCTCCATAAGCATCTATCTTTGACCTTTTTGAATGAGTGATCTTCGATGTTAAGTGAGCTTGAAAACTTGCAAAAAGCACTAGTTTTGTTGTCCAAAAGCTTCAAATTTTGTTGTGTGAGAGATGAATCTTCTTGACGAAGATGTTTTGCACCTGGTTCTTGGAGTTGGATGTGAAAAATGACTAAGAGAGTGGGAAAATGACCTAAAAACAAGTATATATAAAAAACAAGACCTAATTGTCAGGAATTTTGACCTAGCAAGCTAACAACCATCGATAATATATGATTTAATATTCATTTTCCCACTTGAAACTTTAAAATACTCAAAAAGGACTAGGTCACCAACTTGGGCGACCTAGTCCCACTAAGGGATTTTGAAGTGGGAATGGTAATTTTTGATTGGTTTTGATATATCTTATCAGGGGTTGAATGATTCCTTGGGTATAAAATGCCTCCAAGTAAAAATTAAAAACCTTAGGGGCATATAAATGTTGTCTTACGGTGATAATTGATGAAACGGAACCTAAAGCAGGACCAAAACGGGCACAAAATTGTCATTTTCTTCAAAGATATACAATTTTTGGAAACACATTTAGCCCCCACTTTAGCATCCATATGAATCTACATTCATTTGTAAGCGAAAGGACTCTCAAAAAAAAATGCACCTTCATTTTCATAAAAGGATACTCATTTAAAAGGCATGAGAATGAAGCCCCCGGTGTAGTTATTTGAAAAACCATAATGTTAGGAACCACATTCTACAACACAAATTAATTAGAAGTCCTATAAATCTTCTTATCTAATCTCTAAAAATAAAATTTGAGGGTAGATGTATGCCCCCCCTTTATTTTGATTGCTTTACGAAGGTGAAATCAAGGTAACCATCTAACCACGTCGAATGATGACATGCATATTAGAGGGAATTTCCAAGTATCATGCCTCATAGTAATAGGTGAGTAATGATTTAGGGCATGGAAACATGATTCTGACACAACAAACAACATAAAAAATAGAGATCACTAGCACCAAGAATGTTGATTTTAATGAAAAAGCACACTAAAAAGGTTAACAAATTAAAAAGGTACAAATGTGCACATATGTGTAAAAGTGAGTTACTCATTATACCCGTAATAACCCACATCCCCAAGACCCATCTCCATCCACTTCCATACCCTTACCAAACCCCATCTTACCTACGACTCCTCATTTCAACTCACAACTCAGGGAGTATGATTTGGTTGAACAACTTAAAAACACTCTTGCCAAGATCTCCCTTTGGGATCTCCTTCATAATTCCCTTAACTATCAATCCATGCTTCAAATAGCCTTACAATAGATAGTGGTCCCTCCTATTATGAATACTAATGGTGCGGTAGCTCTCCTAAATGACATGAACATAGCTAATGTGGATATTAATCTCTATCAACATGAGCTACCACCATTAGAGTTACAAAAAGAAATGAAGCCTTTATGATTATAGTCCAGTATGATCAGATAGGTATCAAAAGGACCCTTGTTGACAATGGCTCTACCCTAAATGTGTGCAATGTGAAGCTTCTTAATAGGTTACATGTGGACCAATCTCAAATCTAGTCTAATTTTGTATCCATTAGAGGATTTGATAATGTTACAAAGCAAACTCTTGGTGTCATCACCTTACCCATGACTGTTGAAATGGTTATGTTGTAGACTCCTATCCATGCCATTCCCTATGATCTTTCTTATAATATCCTCTTGGGATGACCATGGATACATGAGATGCATGTGGTACCCTGAACCCTTCATTCCAAAATTAAATGTCTATAATAACAAAGTTTATCAAATTGGCATTCATCCTTAACTTGAGAGTTGCTTGCAACTCGAGAAGGGTACATCAAGTCCTTTCCATACCTTAATTCCTACCTCTAATATTTCCCCTCCCGAGAAGGACCAACCTTAAAATAAAACCAAGTTTTATTTAATTGGTGATGATTGGGTCTCTTAAGAATTTACTCCTTCCTTTATGAGTGAGTGTAGTGTCACACACAAAGAGGATACCCAAAATGAACAATCTATCATTCTCTTCACCCAACAAGAGGAGCACCTTTCTCACATATCTACCTCATATCTTTTGGAAGAGAATGCCATATATGCAAAAAAATTGATGAGATAGATCATCAACAACCCCCTTACCCACATGAAATGGAAAGAGTTTATGGATGTGGTTATGATCTTGTAAAATAATTGGGTTACAAGGGTAAATGATGCAACAAGCATGAGCAAGGAATCTGTGTCCCCATTGAACCTAATACACAAGGAACTAAGACTGGTCTAGTGTTTTCCTTTTCTAAAGCTATAAAATTTAATCAACGACCCTCCCTTAACATAAATATTGTATCATGCACATCAAGAACCACCCTTACACTTAAGAACCCTAAATTTATTGATGAGGATGATCCCCTCTTCACCTATGTTCATGGTGATGACAATTTAAAACTTTTTTTAGGTGCTTCAGATAAGACTTCTCACTCCACAATACATGCCTCTTATGCTATGTTGAGTTTTGAGTCTACCGTTAGTACTATTAACAAACCTCACACCAGTTTGGAACCATATGATTCCAAAGTCCCTAAGACTAATGCACTCCCTTTAGGAGATACCCTTGACATACCAATGGATATTGATGATAAGGATAAAATCACTAAAATCAGGAAGTGCCTAGATGACGAAGAACAAGAGGATCTTGCAACCTTGCTTCACACCTTTCCTAAACTATTTGCTTAGAAATATTATAACATTCCAAGAATAGATCCCCAAATAGTTACCCATAACATTTTCCTTGCTGAAAATGCTAAGCTTGTTCACTAAAAG